>JADBJO010001147.1:318119-328119 GCA_016801955.1 Conus betulinus | reverse complement strand
GCCAGCATTTAATGTTAATCTGATCATTGATCAAAAGAACAACGCCCCATTTTTTTTTTTTAAACAGAGTTTTATTTCAACATTGTCACAAATGTTACAATAGTAAATGAGACAGGGCAACAAGAAATACTTATATAAAGCCCTATCTTATGAGCGAATGCACACAATGAATTTGCGACGGACGTCTGAACAGCAAAGCATTTTGTTATAGCAATGTGAAGTTTCAAACAGGAAAAAGAAAAAAACAAAAAAACAAAAACAGAAAATAAAACCAAGTATAAATAAACAATCAAACGGAACCCGACAACAGGAGTGAAAAATAAATGATGGAGAGGTAATAGAAAAGTACGTAAGTGTGACGAAAGTGGAGGTGTATGCCAAGTTATACATAAAAGAGGGCAACCAGTTTCTATAACTGAATATCAGTTCGCGGGAAAGTCAGTTCATGAGTCTTGTCAATAACATGTCAGGACACAATTCTAAATGTTAACTTGGCTCCATTGAGAATGCAGACTAGTGACGATGAGAAAAGAGAAAGACACAACAGCAGCAGGTCAACAAATCCATATATGTACGCCCGATGTGACCAGAGGGGTAGTTGAAAATAGTCTTAGGAATTATGTTGCAAATCAAAACGCTTTGTTAGAGAAATAAATTTGTGAACAACTTCAAAAATATGAATATTAGTTTCCATGTTGAAAGAACCATTACCAAATAACAAATTACGAACAGAAATCAGTTCTCTAGGAAGGCTGTGGATGGTGTTTGTTCGATGTATAGTGTACAAAGGGCAGTACAAGAGGAAGTGTTCGGCAGTTTCTTGGGGATAAGTACACGCACATGATGGATCGTTATGAATGTGGCGATTGTACAGGTCATAATTTAGTTCACTCATTGCAAGCCTGAGTCGACAGTGAATTATTTGTTCCTTTCTATTTCCATGGTAGTAGTAAGGTGGGACAAAAGGGTGTGCAGAGGAAAGGTAGTGTTTTGAGGTAGCTGAGAGACTGGGTTTGTTGAATAGCAGTAGGAAGGGTATTCCAGATGGATACAGTTGAAGGGAAAAAGGATCTATGGTATATATCTGTTTGGTGTCGAGGGATGAGTCTATCCAAGGGTCTTCGCAGGTGATATGGATTGACTGCAGAAACCAAGGGTGGCATTAGGTCACAGAGATAGTTAGGGCAGACATTGTGAACTATCTTATGGAACATTATTATTTTGTGTCTGCGACGACGCTCCTTCAGAGTACAAAATCCTGACTCTTCCAACAGCTTTTTGTGACTAGTTCCACATACAGTACCCGTGATAATGCGCAGGGCGCGGCGTCCAAGTGTAAATTTTCTAAGATATTTGATTGATACTCCGCGCAATTATCCCAGATGATGTCAGCATAATCAAATATCGGCAGGATAAATGATTTATACATGGTTTCAAGAGCCCCTCTGGTCAATTTGTACTTAAAAGAGCGAAGACAGTTTATTAGAAGACGAACCTTTGCGGCAGTGTTGTTGACGTGCTCGCCCCACCTGCTGTTATTTTGAAGCGTGACTCCTAAATGTTTGTGATGAAAATGTTGTTGCATAGTTGTGTTTCCAAACTGTAGGTCATGAGAAACTACATTCCCCCCTGAATACATTAAGTAACTCAGTCTTTGATTCATTAAAGACAACCTTCCATGTTTTAGCCCAAGCTTCTATTGTAATTAAATCGGATTGTAACAACGCCCCATTGATTACTTCCCTTGTTTTGGGTGGATGTTCACCGATGAAATCACAAATCCATTTTTTTCTAGATTTATAATACATGACCTTCCCCATAGTTGACACACATTTCAGGCCTTTGAACTCACCCGTGACCCTATCTCTGCGCCATCTGGAAGCGCCCAAATAGTCTCATCTGTTTGGAATCACCTGGCTTGTACCTTGATGGCCATTTGAAAAAAAAAGGTGAGGATAATCAGCTTTCAGACACAAGAACCATTTTCAAAACAATCCATACGCTACAGTCTATAAATATCTGCTCCTTAAGTAAGGCCAAGGCACAGTGATTATTGGTGTGCGGCCACTGGGCGAAACGCGATAGGGTGAAACAGGGTGAAAGTGACTGTGTAGAGCCCGGTGTCCTGTCGTCTGTATCCTACGCTTGCTTGACCCATATTATATCAAAGAGACCGCCAGTTGGACTGGACGCTCGGCCATCTTGACAAAGCGAGTCTATGTACTATCATTGGAGTCAAAAGATTAGAATTATGTGTTGTTGTTTTTTTTTCGTGAAAGAAATTAGTTGCTTTTTCAAAACAGTGACTGTATATAATGATGATAATAGTTACGTGCCAGTCAATATTGTCGCAGCTTTCGATTATGACATTTTACATATAGATTAGAAGAGGTAAAAACAGTGACTACAAACTAAGCATGAGCCAGAGGCAAATAAAAGATAAGAAACGGGAGAAAGACGACTGATGATTGGAATTCACTGCAATGATTGGGACTGTCTTTGCACACTGCTGACTATATGGTCTTGAGGTTGATAAATTCGTTTTCTTATCATTCACTGGTATCAACAGCTGTTTAACAAAAAAAAGTTGATTATTTCAATCAGATAAAAATGATGTCAACAAACTTACAATGAAAAGTGACTTGCGCGCAATTTCTGTTCTGTTCTCTTTTTTTTTTTCATAATAAATGTATTACTTTTTTGTTTTAAATATGAATTTTTGAGGTTAATGCCTTACCATACTATGAATCGCTGACCAGCCGTTTGATTACGTGGCTCACACGCTATTGATTGGGCCTACCGACAATCCCAAGGAGTTAAGCTCAAAGTTAAGAGCGAGTGAGGCAGCGGAGACTGGTGTTCCCCCACCAGATTCGCCGCATCTGGGCTTTTTTGTTGTTGTTGTTTTTTATGTATATATTTTCTGATACTGAATAGTGAGATTTACGTCCATTTAGTCTGAATCCCATAAGGACAAGTTGATTCTAGACTAACGGAGAGTCAAATAGTATTATTAATCATTTTCTTAAAATAAAGTTAACATGCGCGCACACACACACACACACACACACACACACACACACACACGCGCGCGCGCGCGCGCACACACACACACACACACACACCACATTTATGAAAGTAATGACAATGGTGATTACAGCATATTGACATTTTTTTTTTTAATTTCCAGGAGACAGGTGAGTAAAATAAACAGAAAAACGTCTTTTAGATAGATACTGAGTGACTGATGGTGCTGTTGTGTCAGGTGCTGTTGCTGTTGTGCAGTGGACGGATAGGAAGCCACTCCATGTCATCACCACCAAGGTCAACCCCCCCCCCCCCCCCCCCCCCACACACACCATGACATGTGACCCCATGCTGTGGGCAGTTCAGGAAACCCCTGGCTGTCCAGGACAACAGTCTACAATATGGCTGGGGTGGACAAAAGTGACCAGCTGAGGAGCCGCTAGGCCGCAGGACCATGAAGTGGTGGTTAAAGCCTTTCTTCCACATCTTCACCCTGACCCTCATCCTGTGTCACAAACATAGGTTTGATTTTCAAATAGATCTGTTAAAATAAAATTGTATCATGTATATGGACCAGCGGTGTGGAAATGTCCACAAGATATTTGAAATAATAACAGCTGGTCAGACACAAGAGGAAAGCTTAACCGAGGAAACGGTGGATGAATCAGATGAGAGCCACTCTCTAACAAACTTATTTCTGCAGGGGAAGTTATGTATAGCATCAAAAACTCTTAAAGCTGGGAAAGTTTCTGGTACTGATGTTATCACTGGTGAGATGCTTAAACATGCCAAAGAAACAGTAATTACTCTTCTGGTAGAGCTTTGGGGGTATTTCTTCGGGGACACACACACACACACACACACACACACACACACACACACACACACACACACACACACACACACTAAAGGAAAAGGGAAAGGGGAAGGGAGAAGGCGATCTGGGTTCTTTCGGGACAGAGGGTGAGATTGACAGGGAGGGGTAATAAAGGATCAGTTTCGTGTGAGATCGTGTTTCTTTATGTATTTGTTGATGGCATAAGAAACGAATGGGAACTATTTAGGGGGAGTGGAGGGGGTGGGGTGGTAGGACAGGACAGGACAGGATGGGTTGTATAGAGATCTAGTTTGATTCAGATCGTTCACTTGTCAGTTAGTTTTAGGATTAAAAAAAAAAATCGTCTGTGCTTCAGTAACAATGTCAGAGATGTTTCAGTCCGTTACCTTCCGTTGTTAGTTTCATGATACTCATTATCCTTAGTTATACTCGTGTGATGCTTTGCGTCAAGTCATGTCTGTACACCCATGCCTTACTGGCTTGCTTAGTTGAAGGCGTGAGAACGTCAAAGCCCCCCCCCCTCTCTCTCTCTCTCTCTCTCTCTCTCTGTGTGTGTGTGTGTGTGTGTGTGTGTGTGTGTGTGTGTGTGTGTGTGTGTAT
This sequence comes from Conus betulinus, assembly GCA_016801955.1. Taxonomy (NCBI): domain Eukaryota; kingdom Metazoa; phylum Mollusca; class Gastropoda; order Neogastropoda; family Conidae; genus Conus; species Conus betulinus. The sequence goes on along the minus strand of JADBJO010001147.1, from coordinate 323,654 downwards.
GGATGTACGTTTTTTTCTTTTTTTTTTGTAGATTTGTAATGTGTACAACGTTTATTTTCAGCTCTTTGAGCTCCTTCTGATGAACGAAAGCGCTCCACAAATGGCCGTACTCATTGTCATCATCGTTATCAGCTGGAAACAAACAGGATAATCGTATAATCTGCTTGTCGAACTGACAGAAAGCAAACATAATATCTCTCGCAGTCTCCTTTGGCAAGCTTAAACACCTTATAATGCGTTCAGTCATTCGGTGTGCAGTCCATCGTTTTCTTGTTATTTCATTTGTTAATTCGTGCGTAGATCTTCATTCATTGTTTAATGCCATTAACTCATGATGATCTCTTTGTTGTTGATGTATTAATTTTTTTTTTGATTTGTGTGGTTTTTGGTGTGTAGATTCATAAATTTTCTTCATCGTTAATTTTTTTTCTTTTCGATCTACTTTTTCTATTTATGAATAATCAATGAATTTGCTCATTCATTCATTCCTTTGTCTGATTTATCCTTTATTCATTGTCTATTTTATTTATTTGCTATCAGCTTATCATTTATTCATCTATTTATTTTTTTCTTATCTAGCTGTGTCAGCTTATCATTTATTTATTTACTATCAGCTTATCACTTATTCATCTATTGAATTTTTTCTTACTTAGCTTTTCTTACTTAGCCTTTTTGTTGATTCGTCATCGCATCATCATCATCGTTGTCACATTTACATCATTATTCAGCAGCAGCAGCAGCAGCAGCAGCAGCAGCAGCAGCAACAGCAGCAGAAGAACAGCAGAGACATCATTGTCATTAACATCCTCCTCCTACTTGTCGTTTTCACAGTCGTCGTTTGGATGGTCGTAGAAATGTCCGGGAGAATCTTAAAATGCGGGGGCACTGGACTGGCTTGTCCACCGGCGGAACCCACTGTTCACGTGATTGAACCTACTTCCGTCGTCAGATTTCGCTGAGGGTAGGCTACATGTTGGTATTCCATTTAGTGTCGACGTCGGCGTTCGTGAAGCGAGTTGTCCAAGGCAAAACACAGTCAAATACAGGATGTCGAATGATCAACCACCGCTGTATCTGTGAGTATTTTGTATTACTTTTTTGAATTCTCATCACCGGCAAATGTCAGGTTAGGTTCTTATTTGACTTACAAGCATTATAAACATAAACGACTTTTTTTACCGCGTGCTGCGTGCATGAGTGTCGAAAGAGGCAATCTCTCCGTTTTTTGTTGTTTTTTTGTTTTGTTTTTGTTTTTTTTTCCGTCTCACCCCAGACAGTCGGAACAGACTTTCTGACCCTATCTCTTTCACTCCGAGACGGTCACTCGCGTCAGTTCGGTTTTTTTTTTTTTTTTTTTTTTTTTTTTTTGGTCATAGAGATAGTTTAGTCAGCGAGTTAACATGAACGTTATCAAGAGTCTAAGATCCTAGAGTTTCACGTATTTCTCACGTTCACTGGATTTCAATTACAATTTGTTGTGCTCGGAATTAGTATGATATCAGTAATTAGTAACATTCATTTCTGTTTGCTGCTGCTGTCGTATGTTAAGTGTTTTGAATACTTGGGAAACAGAAACCTCAGCTCAATTAACATTGCAATAGCTATTTTAGTAAACAGTCTGGACTTTGATCTCAAAGAGACAAGGTTTTGAAAAAAAAGAGTTACAGATCGTTGGACATAAAGGAAGAAGAAGAAAAACAATTCTAGAAGAAAAATATTGATAGAGAAAAAAAAAACCGAATCATTGCAAGAGCAAACAAAACAAAACAAAAATAAAGGAAGAATCATATTCCAGCTCTTTAGTACTTTATTTACATCCGCTACTTATCTGTATCAAAATGTTATGTGTTTAACTAAGCCTTCTCCCCGTCCCCCCAAAAAACAATTCTTTAAGAAAAATATCGACAGCGAAAAAAAAAAACCGAATCATTGTAAGAGCAAACAAAACAAAACAAAACAAATAAAAAATAAACGAAGAATCATATGCCTGCTGTTTAATACTTTATTTCCATACGCTACTTACCTGTATCAAAATATTATGTGGTTAACTAAGCCCCCCCCCCCGCCGAAATACGAGGAACATTTTATACAGAATGTGCATCGGTACATTTCAACTGATATGGCGTTAAGACTTGGCGGAATGAAAGTCTCTTCCGTTTGACTTTACAGGGGGACAGGGGGTCTCGTGGTTCTATAGCTTGTCCACTTTATCCTCTCTTCGGTCAGAACCAAACGACGTTATCTGATGGGGAATTTATAGGACGGGTGAGAGCACTGCGTAACTCTTAACTTGCCCACTAGAAAACTACAAGTGTACATGGTGAGATTGAAGCCGCGCTTTCCCGCGCTGTCACTGTGTCTGATGTCATGCCACGAGGGACTTTGCCCCAGGGCAGGCTGATGGGCTTATGTCACTGTGTCAGACAACGTCAGTCAGTTTCAGTGGTTCTTTGTTCGTTCGCGTATCTGGGTCAGCTGTGTTGTGTGTGGGCTCCTGATTGTCATGCCTCGAGGGGCTTTGCCCCGGGGCAGGCTGATGGGCTTGATGTGGTCGATGTTCACGGACCGAAGCTTGGTGTCGTGACTTCAGGCTTGCACTGGTGCTCAGTTCAGAAGAATCAGTCCGTGTACCCTGCTGACGTTACCGCATGATCGCCAAAACAAAAACAAAAAAAAAAAAAAAAACAAAAAAAAAAAAAAAACGAAAGAAAGGACGAAAGAAAGAAGTCCACACTACGTCTAAAATTTACTCAAGTTAATCATCTCTCTCTCTCTGTCTCTCTCTCTCTCTCTCTCTCTCTCTCTCTCTCTCTCTCTCACACACACACACACACACACATATACACTCAGTAACACACACACAAATCCCCGCGTCATCTTTCGGGCTTGACTCGCGTGAAACACACTGGACAGTGTGAGTGTACACAAAGCCCGGCAATCACAAGCCGGATCTCGCATTATCAGCCTTGTGTCACCCCCCCCCCCCCCCCCCGCCCCCCCCCTCACCACCACCCCCATCCACACGCCACCCTTCCGCCTTCCCTCTTTTCTTTCTTCTTGGCGTCCTCTCCCTCCCCCACCCCTGTTCACTCCGCTAAATTACTTTTCGTTTCCACCCCCCCCCCCCTCTCTCTCTCTCTCTCTCACTATCACACGCAGTGCTCTGTCTGGCTGGTCAGTCTGTCTGTCCGTCCGTCTGTCTGTCTGTCTGTCTCTCTCTCTCTCTCTCTCTCTCTCTCTCTCTCTCTCTCTCTCTCTCTCTCTCTCTCTCTGTCTCTCTCTTTCTCTCTGCCTTTTCCCTGTGTCTATCTGCCTGCCCCCCCCCCCCCCCCCCCCCTCTCTCGTTCTCTCTCTCTCGTTCTCTCTCCCTCTTGTGTATTAGTTTTGTTTCATTTGGTATTATTCTATTTCAGAATTTATATCTCTTTTTTTTCTTTCTTTTCTTTTGTTTTGGCCAAGGAGGGCTGGGTCGATGTAAAAAAAAAAAAAAAAAAAAAGCACTTATGCTTACTCCACTACCCTCTGAAAATAAAATTCGTTTCGTTCGTTCACACACACACACACACACACACACAACACATACACACACACGCGCGCGCGCGCGCGCGAGCACACACATACACACTCACACGCCACTAGATTACAGCTACTTTTCAGCGTGCCACGCCGGTGTCAACCAATCCACGCTCCGGCATGTATCAACATTCACGAAGTCATTTTCCTCTGTTCCCACACCTGTACTGAGCAGCCGAAGGCGTTTAGCTCAGCTCACATCTGTCATTCATTATGGTCGCCGAACTCGGGTGTGTGTGTGTGTGTGTGTGTGTGTGCGCGCAGTCGCGCACGCGCGTGTGTGTGCGTGCGCGCACGCGCGCGCGCGCGCGTGTGTGTGTGTGTAGTTTGTTTTTTAAATCTGTGTGTGTGTGTGTGTGTGTGTGTAAATCGTATTTTTAATGGTATGATTTTGACTCCTCCTAACCTTCTTTTCCTTCTCCTTCTCTCTCTCTCTCTCTCTCTCTCTCTCTCTCTCTCTCCTTAATTTTTTTCACTATCGCCGTCTCGGTCCACCACTCCTCTTCCTTCAATCTTCTGCCCTGTCCAGTCCCACCCACTGTCCCTTCCTCCCCCTCTTCTCTGTTTATCTCTTCCTCTCTCCGCCATCGACACTCTTTCCCCCCCCCCCCCCCCCCCCCGTCTTCTCCTCCCCTTCTCCCATCTGCCCCCCCCCTCCCCCCCCCCCCCCCCCCCCCCCCCCCCCCCCCACACACACACACACACCCTGTGGTCTTCGAGATGTAGATCTTTTCTTGAAGGCAACGCACACCCTCACTGTTACGTCCACCTCCTCACTCACACACACACACACACACACACACACACTTACACACCACCGTCTTGAGCCTCTCTCTCTGTCCGTCGTTCAGATACGCACATGAACAGGGTGATGTTACAATTGCCACATGTGCGTACTTACCAGACATGGAGGCCCCCCCACAACACGGATACGTTTACTGTAAGCGTTGATTCCTAGCCAGTAGAACTAATCGCAGCATTTCTCTCTCATGGGCGTTGTGGATCAGTTTGTATACTGTCTCGCACCAGTTCAACGTACACTTTTTTTTCAGCGTTACATATGTGGCCATAGAAGTCTCTTATGATTTGAAAAAAAAAAAGAAAAAAAAAGAATGAAACCCAGAGATTTTGAGAGTCAGAAACACAGAGGGTGTCAAAGGCAGAGAGGAAGAGTTACTAACCTGGTATGCAGAACTGTTCTTTTCTGTTTTTTTTTTCCTTCCCTTTTTCTCTTTCTTTCTTTCTTTCTTTTTTCTTTCTTTCTTTTCTTTTTTTTTCTTCTTTTTTTTTTTAAACGATGTGCTCGGAAAATAAAGTTTCAACAGATCGGGTTGGGTATGTAACAGTGCTCTGATTTGACCCAGGTGATTTTGTTGTTGATTATCTTTGAGCTCTGATACGGAATTGGACATACAAAAGACTTTATCATCATTCAGCCCAATGATGATTGGACACACAAGTGACATTGTTATCATCATTCAGCCCTGATTCGATCTTTGTTGTCGGCCGGGCTATGATGAACACAAGTGAAAAACAAACAAACAAACAAACAAACAAACAAACAAGAAAAAAAAAACGGATGTTGACGCTGTAACTGAATACTGGGATTACTGATAATGATCGACTTTTTGTTTCATTTATTGTTTATTTTTTCTTCTCCAAACTCAACAGTGAGGGAGTCCGCATCGACGAGGCTCCACTGACCAGTATCAGTACGACTTCAGTACGAACGCCTGTTTCCATCCGGAGGAGAGTCGGGGTCGCAGATCGCAGCAGGAAAGAAGAGAAAGGTGAGTACATAAAAAGATTTCATACATGTGTATATGGCTGGACAACTGGAAACGTGAACGTGTGTGATCGTTTGTTACTGCAAGACTTTGAAGTGTGACTGCGGTGGAATGTGCTGTTGGGCCAACGGAATAGATGGTGCGTGTGGTCGTTGTTGGATGAATGACATTTCTG
>JADBJO010001147.1:288119-313119 GCA_016801955.1 Conus betulinus | reverse complement strand
TGAGGCCTTCGTCCACTGGTTCGTACGCATCAGGGAAGCACAGGGGAAACCTTTGTTTCCCTTTTTCCCTTCCCCCTCCCCCCTCCTCCGCCCTCCCCCCCCCCCCCTCCTCCTCCGCCCCCCCCCCCCCCTGCCCCCCCTCCCCCCCCTCCCCAATACACACACACCTTCTGCCGCTTTCTGCACTTCCTCAGAAAAATCAAATAAATGTTCGAAAGTCTATTGTACGTGTCCCAGTTTACATCATTTGTATGATTGCGTAAGCAAGTGTACATGTGTGTGTGTGTGTGTGTGTGTGTGTGTGTGTGTCGATATGACGCCAAGCGTAGGTAAATTTTGCATCATCGTATTGATGCCAGACATACAAATTAGGAAAGAAAATAGAATACTGTTTTTCATTTATTGACATATTATAGAATCTAGGCCTTCAGTCTTATATTTTGAATTAACGAAAATATTAACTTACAACGATTTGTTGCTAGGGATCGTTAGTTACCGAGCCACACATAAACAAATCCAGGGCTCACCGGAAGGTAGGTAACAACGGCATCCGTTCATGGTGGCCACATGTGTGAGCATTGTTGGTTCATGACCTTTGGTTTGGAGGTAATACTCAAACCTGGCATCCTAGAGACATTATCCATGGCCTTGCGGGTCCCACACGGAAGCCCGAGTTCGGATCGAACCATCAGATCATTGAAATCATAGCTGAATCGAAATTGTTCGCAGGCAAGGCTGATGAGGCAAGTTTCGAATTGGAACGTTCAAAATATTAATATTAAAACTGAAAAAAAAAGAGAGGTCTAGATTTACATGCAATTGTTTTGGATCGATATCATTTATTTTTAAAATACAAAGTAAAAGAATTCTGCTTTCTGTTTCAGGATTTTCGTTCTCTACATTTAGATCTTCATCATTTCGGTCCTTTTTTGTTTTTTATATCGTCATTTTGTCAACCTGTTTGTCTGTATACTACGTGATTGTTGTTCATCTTGAAACATGATTACGCTCGGAACATGAAGTAAACAACACACAACGCTATCAATGATAGCGTTGTGTGGTGTTTACTTCATGTTCCGAGCGTTGACTGGTCGTAGATCCGATATCAGAAGTTACACAGTTGTCATGGAGATCGCAGTCAATAGTTGTCATTGAGATCGTAGTCAATAGTAAACAAGGGAGTTAAGCCGGATTAACTCTTGTCGCCGAGTCCAGTGCCTCAACATTTCCTCTTTCTCAGGATAGTAGAACGTTTGTTCAACTAGTGGTTGAAGTAGGAACGGAGTCTTTACAAAGTTCTGAACAATAAACATTAACCGTAAGTAAAACAACAGTAAATATGAAACTTGCTGAAACTGTATCATTATGGTTCTTCCACAATGAAGGATCAGGGCAGTCTCTCTACATCTTGCAGTGTTTTGACAAGTCGTCCTGACCTTGCTGTTTTCATCTGTTCTGTAATTTGCGGTCGTTGGAGATAATGTTCGTTCGGTGTTCGCTGAGTGCTACACTGTGGCTGTAGGAGACCTGTAGGATAATGTTCGTTCAGTGTTCGCTGAGTGCTACACTGAGGCTGTTGGAGATTTGTAGGATAATGTTCGTTTGGTGTTTGCTGAGTGCTACACTGTGGCTGTTGGAGATTTATAGGATAATGTTCGTTTAGTGTTTGCTGAGTGCTACACTGAGGATGTAGGAGACCTGTAGGATAATGTTCGTTTGGTGTTTGCTGAGTGCTACACTGAGGCTGTTGGAGATTTGTAGGATAATGTTCGTTTGGTGTTTGCTGAGAGCAACACTGTGCTGTTGGTCCTGGTTGGCTGGTGTATCCTGACATCGATTGGATGGACAATCGTCTGGTGTTGGTTTGTGTGTGCTGTGTCGTTCGCATTGTACCGGCTAGTCCACGTTGTCCTCGATCTGCTACCAGGATTTGTTGCTAAGGTTGGTTGGTCATCAAAAGGTTTCGGTCTCATCTGCAGGTGGATTCTGTTTTTTTCCTCAAGGTGACACCTGTATCAGTGGCCACTACACATGAATGAGGTTCATTGTGTATTCGAATCACTGTTGCTGGTTACCACCGTTTGGTATCATGGTCGAGGACCCACACAGGTTGACCTTTGATGTAAAGGTGGAAGATGTCCTTGGTCTGTCCTTGGTCTTGGGCGGAAGACTGTCTTTGGTCACAGGCACCTTAATCTTATTATTGGAAATGTCCAGGCAGTGACGCATACTGCCCCCCCCCCCCCCCCCCCCCCCCAACGGTCTCCTAGCCACCCTAACTCTCCGGCACCCCATGCACGTGCAAGTTAAACAGGTGCTCCTGATCGTTAATGTGTCTCTTGAGATCGTTGTCTTTCTTTTCACATGGCTCGAGTTTCATCCTGAGTTCCTCGTCCTCATCACGCAATGTCTTTACTTTCCTTTGCTAAACTGTTCTTTTCATTTCTCAAGACAGAAACGACACTCTCTAACTGTTCAATACGGATATATCTCAACGTGCCGTTGGTTTTGTTTGTGTCGTCTCTAAGGGGCTGGATGTCCTTTCTTCTTGCTATGTCGAGCAGTTGTTGTCTTATTTCGTCTAGCGTCTCCTGTAGCGTGTCCATGTTGTCGTGTGTATTGTCCTGACTGCCCTGTCTCTGTTTCTTTCTGTCTGGTCGAAGTTCCCTTCGTTGAAGTCAGGGTTGGCCCCTGAGTCACTGAGTGAGGAAGATGACAACTGACGTTTACTCGTGTTTGTCTTCCTCTTGTCAGCGTTACGGAACACCACCACAGCACTAAAACACATGAAATATTTCGCTACACCACACACACTTGTTATAACGAACACTTTGGCAACACAGCCTTAAAAGTCATCACAAATATCGCCCATCTTCACCCCAATCTTCTTTTCTCTCTTTTTTCTTTTCCTTTTTTTTTTTTCATTTTTGTTTTCTTTCACCAAACGACTACATCTTATAGTAACAATTGATTATACAGTACATCCGTTGAGAACGTTTTAACACAACCACAGAAACCCGTTGGCTATTAACAGAGCCCGCATGTTTATTTCCATTTTCAAACTCTGAGACTTAGATAAATCCACTATGTCGTCGAGTTCCGCAGAAACTGGAGAAAATGCGAAAATTTCAGTCCAAACGCCACAAACACTATACAGCAGCACACATCGAGTTTTTCTTCCTGTAATACAATAATACAACAATATTGAAATTTTACCTAGTACGAATATGATGAAAGACTGGGTGAGAAAAAAACAAACAAACAAACAAAACTGTAAGCGGAACTTTGCAAAACACGTCCACACGCGACGTGAGTGACGGCCAGAGTCCCGTGTTGTCGTTGTTGTTGTTGATGTTGTTGTTGTTGTTGTTGTTGTTGTTGTTTTAGCACGTTTTCTATCAGTTGTGAAGTGGACCCCCTAAATATTTTTGTGACCCCGTGAAAATTAGAAACGAGTTTTTCGCATAGAGTCTGACCCCTTGATTTTTTTTTTTTTTTTTTTAAGGAAATAATTTTCACTGATCTAAGCGCAGCTGGTTGCCTGGTGGATAAGGCGACAGACTGGTGTTCAAAGGTCCGGGATTCGAGGCAAGTTTCTCTCTCTCTCTCTCTGTCTGTCTGTCTGTCTGTCTGTCTGTCTGTCTTGTCTGTCTGTCTGTCTGTCTCTCTCTCTCTCTCTCTCTCTCTCTCTCTCTCTCTCTCTCTCTCTCTCTCTCTCTCTCCCCTTGTCCCTTTCGCTGTCTCTCTCTCCGTCGGACAAGGCGGAGGTAAGCTCTGTCTGTCTCTTTCCCTGTCTCTCTCTCTCTCTCTCTCTCTCTCTCTCTCTCACTCACTCTCCGTGTCTCTCCTGCTCTGTCTCACTGTGTCTGTCTCTCTCTCTCTCTGTCACTCTGTGTGTGTGTGTGTGTGTGTGTGTGTGTGTGTAGCGGACACTTAAGGTAAGCTCTCTGTTTCTCTCTCCTTCTGTCTCTCCTACTCTGCCTCTCTCTCTGTCTCTCCTACTATGTCTCTCTTTCTCCCTCTGTCTCTCCTACTCTGTCTCTCTCTCTCTCTCTCTCTCTCTCTCTCTCTCTCTCTACTCTCTCTCTCTCTCTCTCTCTCTCTCTCTCTCTCTCTCTCTCTCTCTCTCTCTCTCTCTGTATCTCCTACTCTGTCTCAGGCAGACAAGGGCAGCCAAGGCGGACAAAGCAGACTTCATGGACCCTCTGGAACTATGCAGGTTCATCAAGTCAAGTCAAGTCAAGTAAACTTTATTATCTCAATTGGAGAAATTAATTTGTGGTCGCACACATTCACAGCAAATAAACAATAATTTTGTCACATTACCCATTTTCTCACATATGACATACATTCATATAAAGGAATTTGGATTTCAGTTATATATCTCCTCGGTTCATGAAATCAATGGACAGGGGAATAAAAAACTTTGTTTTTAAATCTGACACTTCTGCATTTAGCCCGATCGATATCTTCGTCCTGACTGAAGAAGGTCATACTGATTTGCAAGAACGTGGGTCTGGGTCTGGTCACACACAATCTTTTTCGCTTTACAAACAACACGGCACCTGTACAGCTCACTCAGACTTTTTTTGTCTCCCACCAACGATTTTTCCTCCCACGTTCACCACTTTCTCAAGCACATTTCTACTCTTCACAGTCAACCCACCATACCAACACATAAATGAGAAAGTTAAAACAGATTCCAAGAAGCATGAATAAAATGTCCGAAGAATGTCAGTATTCACATGAAATGATCGCAGCTTGCGAAGACAATATAATCTGGTTTGACATTTTTTGTGGACATACTCAACATGGGATTTAAAATTCAGCTTATAAGTTCCTAAATATTTGTATGATTCAACACGTTCTACTTCAGCACCTTTGATAAAAAGCGATGGTACAGCTTTTGGATTCTTTCTAAAATCAATCAACATTTCTTTCGTTTTTGTTACATTCAGATCAAGATAGTTATGATCGCACCAGTCAACAAATCTTTGAACCTCCTTGAAGTAAACAGAATCAGAGTTGGAAAGATCCACAAGTAGCGTCGCGGACTCCCGGCTGGGAAGTCGTGGGTTCGAATCCCATCAGAGTCATGTGGGTTTTTTTGCTGCCCCGACCGGCTCCTACCCAGAGTTGAGTTTGCTGCGGACTCAGTTGGGAAGACTGGGACCACACAGTCGATTTCATCCACTTAATGGATGCGTTTCTGAGAGTGTTGCTCAAATTTCCTGACCAACACTGCAGGTGCCTGTATCTCTCGGGCCTGGTTGACGCCGGGATATATTATGAAAGGAAGCGTAGAGTACAGCCCTGTCATGTAGTCTCAGACCGAAATGGAAATCCGTAGCATCATCATAATCATCCTCATTCTCATCGATCAGCATTAAAAAAAAAAAAAAAAAAAAAAAGTCTCAAAATTCTGTGGCCCTTCATGCCCTGCTCTCATGGTGACCTCAATTTCGATGTCCTCTCCACGTCTGTGGCCTTGGTTTGGTTCCGTCGGGGTCACCGGTGTCGGCGAGTCCATGGGGGCTGTCGTTGGACGGACGTGGTGGCGCCCTCCGGAGGGAGAGCTCACTCATGCCGGCTCCGCGACTAAGCAATTATTGTCGTCAGTAGGGGGCTTAGTAGGTGGTATCCTGCGTATGTTAGATCAGAACAGGCACCACTGAACACCACCGAAGTGACTCGGCAGCAGTGCAGTGTCTCCTCCGGTGGGTTGCCTATTGATAACTCAACATTGACTGTTCCCTGTGGATTGCCGGTGCCGGGGCTGCGGCGGAACCGGCCGGGCTTTGGCTGTGGACGGGATGTCGGAATGAGCGGCGTGGGTGCACTGCCTCTGAGGTGGCGCAGAAGTTGGGACAGCAAAAAAAAAAAAAAAAAAAAAAAAAAAAAAGCACTGGTGATAAAACAGTACCCTGGGGCGCGCCAGTTGAAATGACTCTGGAAGACGAAAAAACACTTGATATCGAACAGACTGTGTCCTCTGTGTTAGAAAATCAATTATCCAAAGAATGAGCTTGTTACACACATTTATGTTAATGAGTTTCTTTGCCATCAGATGTGGTTGTATGGTGCTGAATGCTGATGAGAAATCAATAAAGAGAATGCGTACAAAGGAGGCAGGTTTTTTCGAGGTGTGAAAACACATGATGGAGAAGTGTGAGTGTGGCATCATCTGTTGATCTGTTCTGTTGGTATGCGAACTGAAACGGGTCTTGGTACTGTGTAGTATTTTGAAACAGAAAAGAGGACAATTCTTTCAAGAGATTTCATTGCAACAGATGTATGGAAACTGGTCGGTAATCATTTAAACAGCTTGGATTGCGTTTTTCGGGGAACAGGACATACAGTGGCATTTTTCCATAAAACAGGAATTATACATTCTCTAAGTGACCAGGTAAACAAACGACTGTAAACATAGGAGAGCTGAGAAGCACACACACTTCAACAATTTTTCCACAGATATTATCAGGGCCCATTGCCTTTCTCACATTCAAACGTTTGAAAAAAGACTGAACATCATTTTCCTCAATCACAACAGAATCACTTCCATCAACATCGTTTTTAAACATTGCTTTGGAGTTCTTCCTTCACTTCCTTTAATTCTTTACTAAAATCTTTATCATCAAATCTACAGTAAAAATCGTTCAGCTTTTCTGCAAATTGCTTCTGTTCTTTTGCTGTTTTTTTTGTTACTAATATTTTGGTTTGAACATTTTCCTGAACCTGATAAAACCTTTATTCCTTTCCATGCATCTCGCATATTTCCATTCTGGAACATGCTTTTCGACTTTTCTCTCTTGTAAGCTCTCTTTGATTCTTCAATCTCTGTTTTGCAGTTTCTTTTGTACAACCTTACTGTTCACAGAAAGAAATGTAGCTGGAAATAACATCAGTGGCTTCGTTAATGTCAAAACTAGAATTCAAAAACAAATTCCAATCTGTACATTCAAAACAAGCCTGTAATTCATCAACACTTTCTTGTGTCCAACACTGCACTTGCTTTTTAGTGATAGGTTGTGTTTTTCACTTTTGGTCTGTAAGCTGGCAAGAGATGAATGGCATTGTGATCAGACTGACCAACAGGGGGGAGCTGAACATGTGACTCGAATTTATGATTTTACTTGTGCTGTAAATATTTGGTGGTATTACAGGTATTAGATGGTGCTTGTGTGGAGGAGGTGAGCATTTGGAAGTGATTATGTATGGATATATGCGCGCACACGCGCGAGTGTGTCTGTGCGTGTGTGTATGTGTGTGTGTGTGTGTGTGTGTGTGTGTGTGTGTGTGTGTTTTTGCGTGTGTGTGTGTGCGTGTGTGTGTGTGTGTGTGTGTGTGTGTGTGTGTGTGTGTGTGTGTGTGTGTGTGTGTGTGTGTGTGTGTGTGTGTGTGTGTGTGTGTGTGTGTGTGTGTGTGTGTGTGTGTGTGTGTGTGTGTGTGTGTGCGTGTATGTGTGTGCGCATGCACGCGCGTATGTGTGCATATGAGTATGGTGTGTGGGGGTGTGCGTGTGTGTGTATGTGAGCGTGGTGAGTGAGTGAACGTGTGTGTGTGTGTGTGTGTGTGTGTGTGTGTGTGTGTTGTGTGTGTGTGTGTGTGTGTGTTTGTGTGAGCGTGGTGTGTGGGTGAGTCTCTGTGAGTGTGTGTTTACGCGCGCGCGCGTGTGTGTGTAAAATGTTAATGGCAGATATCAACCCAAGTTAATTCCAGAATTCAACATTTTATGTTGTTCCTTTTTGTTCCTTTTAAATTTCCTCTTTTTCTGTCTCACCCGTCCATCCTTAACCCTGCTTTTTTTTTTTTTTTTTTGGTCGGTGGTGGTGGTCTGGGGTAGGGAGATGGGATTCTGGATGCGGGGAGAGAATGGGGGGGGAGGGGGGGGGGATAGGTTCTCGTTCCAAGGGAGGCAATCCAGAGCAACAACTTGTCTTTGTGAACATGAATTATTTCCCTTCCCAAAACTGCTCGATCAGTGTTGCCCCTCGTGAAGCCGTGGTGACTAACGACACCAGTTCGATTTGGCCAGCTGTCATTACAACCGGATCTATCATATCTAAATAACAAAAACAAACAAACAAAACAAACGAACAAACAAACTCGAACAAACAAACAAACAAAAAACACCCATCAAATGTGAGAACAAAACCATACGTCAGTATTTATTGCGAGCAATGTGTAAATGACTCGCTCTTTGGGTTTCCATTAATAATTGCCAGCAATTGATTAACAACAACAAATAATAATAATAATAAATGAAAATGAGTCCCTCTGCCTGTGACTTTGTTTCTTTGTATGCCGGCTGCATCTTCAGCGGGGGAAGGGGGACTACTCCAGAGCCCTTCACCCCGGCCTACGCTACCCATTCTGGCATCCCGGTCACAGCCACGCTCCAGCTCTGGCACCGGCGATCCACTGGGAGCAGTCAGTGTGCAGTCGGCATGAGGCAACTCGCCAGCGGAGACACTGCACTGCTGCTGCGTAACTACGGTAGTGTCCAGTTATCGCTGAGTTAAACCCCGTCCCGTTGACCCACATTATCCAGAACGTCATGACCTCACGTTGCCGACAATTATTGCGTGTGCTCTCTCTCTCTCTCTCTCTCTCTCTCTCTCTCTCTCTCTCTCTCTCTCTCTCTCTCTCTCTCTCTCTCTCTCTCTCTCTCTCTCTCTCTCTCTTCTCTCTCTCTCTCTCTCTCTCTCTCTCTCTCTCTCTAAGAGGTGAGCGTCCATCCAACCAGTCCCCATAACCCGCCAATACTGACAGCTAGCCTCGAGACATATTTACGTGCACATAGACGTGGAGAGGAAATCAAAACTTCGGTCACCACCACAAGAACAGGACATGAAGGAGGAGGGGGGTGGGGGGGGGGGGGGGGGGCACAGAATGTGCGACTTTTTCAATGCTGATCAATGAGGATGAGGGTGTTAGGGACGATGTTCATTCTGGTTAATCAGGGACTATGGCAGGATTGTACTGTCCCCTTCCTTCAAAACTATCCTAAAGTCCAGACGTCAACCAGGCCTGGAAAACAGACACTTGCGGTGTTGGTCTGGAAATATAACCAACACTTCCAGATACGCGTCTTTAAGTTGATGAAATTGTTATTCGATTGCACAGCAAACTCAGCTCTGAGTAGGAATCGATCGAGGTCGAACAATCCCACAAATAAGTAGATTTGATGGGAATCGAACCCACGACTTCCCATCCTGGTGATCTGGGTTGTTGAGTGCTGCACCCACTGCGGCTGGTATCTGTAGCACAGTAATCGTCTGCTGCTGTTGTTTATTTTTGTCAGAGAGAAAGAAGAAGAAGAAGAGAAGAGAGAGAGAGAGAGAGAGAGAGAGAGAGAGAGAGAGAGAGAGAGAGAGAGAGAGAGAGAGAGAAAAAAATTGTTGGGGATGAAAGTAAGCGATCAAATTTAGGCCTACATCAAGAGCCAGGAACAGCTTGGAAATTGCAAGAAAGAAAACAAAAACCTTCAAAATTCATTGGAAATGTCCATCTTTTTTCTTCAAGTCCACGTAAACAGATGAAAGTTTTTCTTGTAATGAAAAGGAAAGAAATGATAATGGCCCTGGCTATGTGGACAGCCGATCGAATATTGAAATTTGTAGATCTCTTGAAAAGTCTACTAGGCGCACATTACACGCACGCGTGTTTCTACTCGAGTCATAAGTGTTTACATTCTGTTCCATTGTTTTTCTTTTCTACCTAGCAAACAATGTATCGATTCACCATACGCTGTGGCACAGTGGGTAAAGTCACGTATTTCGAGCTCGAAGGTCGTGGGTTCAATTCCCACTAGAGCCGTTTATTTGTGAAAAGTTTTTTGGCCCAACTGGCTCGTACCCAGAGCTGAATTTGCTGTTTGCTTTACGCTTCACTGAGAAGACTGGAACCACACAACTGTCGACTTTCTCCCATGCGTCTCTGAGAGTGTTGCTCGATTTCCAGACCAACACTGCAGGTGTCTGTATGCCCCGCACCTGGTAAGCGCCGGGATGAAAAATTATGAAAGTAAGCGTAGACTGCTGTCTCAGACCAGTGCAGAATTCCATAGCATCATCTTCGTCATTCTCATCCCCATAGATGAGCCTTAAGTCACACAATTTGTGGCTCTTTATATCCTGCTGTCATGGGCCGGAATAGCTCAGTTGGTAGAGCGCCGGACTCGTAATCCAAGGGTTTGCGGGTTCGAATCTTCGCCGGGCCGTTTCGGTACAGGGGGATTTTTCCCTCGGAGTTAACATTGGTTCTGACTCCATTTCCCATACAATCCTTCGAATTAGACTAGAAACCGAGGTTCCGTGTGTGAACGCACGCATAAAATCTTGCACACACGTAAAATCCCATCACCACCTTTCGGAAGAGAAGGCCAGATTGGCCGTCGGTATGGATGACACGTTACACATAGCATGCACCTTCCCCCGAAGTGGGAGTATGGTTGACTTAATGGAGGGATAAAAAACGATCACGCACACAAAACTCCACTCGCGTTGTAGGGTAGATGGGATTAATACTTGCCTGTCCATATAGGGACTGTCCGCAGGAGTATCAGCCTGCCTATGCAGAAGAAGAAGAAGATTTCATGACCACGTCTATGCCCTTGTTGAGGTCGTATGTAGGGCATCGGTAAGTTCATGGAGACTGTCGTTGGACAGACGTGGGGATGCCCTCTGGAGCGAGTGTGGGCAGTGCATGGGGAACGCTACCTCAAGCTGTGTCCGCGATGAAGTAATTGCATTGTTGCCAGTAAGCGATGTCCTGCGAATGTTGGATCAGAACAGGCGCCACTGAACACGCCCATGGCTACCGTGGAAGAGTAACGTGTCCTTAAAAGCTTTCGCTATGAGGACGTCAAACTCAATCTTTACCGCCACAGAACGCCATTAATCAAAGTGACTCGGCAGCAGTGCAGTGGCTGCTCCGGTGGGTTGCCTCTAGACGTCTTCACATGTTGCAAGCAGTATACGTATACATGTATATATATGTTTGGACAAAAAAAAAATCTTTTTGTACTGTGTTGTATTGTACTGTGTCATGTTATTGTCTTTTGTTGTACTGTATGTTACTATTCTGTGCTGTTTTGTGTCGGCGTTGTATGGTAAATGTTAAGTATTGTATTTCAGTATTGCACAGTATTAGTTTGCATTCTTTTGCATCATTTGAATTTCATTTTGCATTGTATTTATTTTGTGTAATGCTTCTGTGTATGTAGTGCTTGTATTGGGATGCTTTGGATAGCACTGCATGGCATTGTATTGTATTGAGTGTAAAAAAAAAAAAAAAAGTCATTAAACAACATTAAACAAGATCTAGTTGCAAAGTGAGACGATTGCAGGCGGAAATCTAAGAAACAAATCTTAAATAAATGTTAGCAAACCGCCAAGAGAAAAACGTGGACAAACGAGTCACAAGACAAAACACGACGCGTTTCGACCTCTTAGGTCTTCTTCAGGCAAGACACGAATAAACAGGACAACGAAAATGAACAAATTTGTCACTTAGCTTAGATCTCTTCAGCGCAAGGTAGGCAGGCGTTGAACGCGCAAGGTAGGCAGACGTTGAACGCGCAAGGTAGGCAGGCGTTGAACGCGCAAGGTAGGCAGGCGCTGAACGCGCAAAGCGTTGAACGCCTGCCCGCCTTGCGCTGAAGAGATCTGAGCTAAGTGACAAATTCGTTCACTTTCATTGTCCTATCAGTTTGTGTCTTGCCTAAAGAAGACCTAAGAGGTCGAAACGCGTCGTGTTTTGTCTTGTGACTCGTTTGACCACGTTTCTCTCTGGGCGGTCCGCTAACAGTTATTTAAGATTTGAACATTCAACCCAAACCAAACAAAACAAAACAAAAACAAAAACAAAACAACCCCCCCAAAAAAAAAAAAAAAAAAAAAAAGCAAAACAAAAAACAAAAAAAAAAAAAAAGAAAAAAAATGACTTAACATCGACTGCTGTCTGTGAACTGCCAGTATCGATGTGGGGACGGACCAAACTGGACACGAGCCTCCCCGCCCGTACGCTTCGGAAGTACCGGTCGAACCCGATCCCAAACGTAGCGTCTGTCATAGTAAACGTACATCTCAAACGGACTTCGGCATCCAGTTAAACCCAACCGTTCGAGATACACCGTGATCTATTCGAAACGGACAGTCAGTATCTTCCAACCAATCAACGCTCAGCATTGAGCCAACACCCATGGCACGAGGAAAAATGGCGTCGTCCAGCAAGGAGGTCAGACTGTCCGATTCGCGATCAACATTTGATTGAATCGTACCAAGGCCATGATGTGCTTTGGAATGTCAACTCAAAAAATTATAAGAATCTAAATATTCGAGAAAAAACTTTGTATTCAATTGTACAGTCCTTTGAAGCGGCATGTGGGATCAAACTCGAAGGTTTTAAAACTATCGTGAAGCACTCCGTCCGTTCGACACGACTGGTCGGACCGCACAGGTTCAAACGTTTCGTCTCAGCTGTACGGACGAAAAGGCTCGTGTCTCAGAAGCTTAATGAGATAAGCAATATACATGCTTTTTTTTTTCTTTCATAGCAAATCAAGGCAAATACGTATAAGAAGGGAGCGGGAATGAGCGGCATGAGAGAAATGCCATCGTGAGACAGACAGAAAGAATCTGATCCTTACTTCATTTTATCATTTCATTTAAATGTGATCTCTCTCTCTCTCTCTCTCTCTCTCTCTCTCTCTCTCTCTCTCTCTCTCTGTAAGGGAAAATGTCAGCCCGAATTATTTTCAAAATTTGAATACCTTTATGAGTTTTCAGAGAGAGAGAGAGAGAGAGAGAGCGCGATTCTTGTTACAAGGGAGACGATCTGTGTGGACAGTTAGCTTTTTTTTGAACATGAATAATATCCCTTTGTGAAATGGACAGCTGCGTCATCCATGTCTGCACCAGTCACTGTCGGTGTCAAAGTTGAGGTGAGAGTGATGGAATCGATTTCATTTCACCAGCTGTTCTTGCCACCGGATTTATCGCGTTATGAGTTTGTAGACAGATGTAAGAACAAAACCACGTGTCATTGCTAGTGGCAAACTTTGAGCCACGAGCAAGAATGCAGACAATCTGCGACACGATCATTGTTCACTGGAGAGAGAGAGAGAGAGAGAGAGAGAGAGAGAGAGAGAGAGAGAGAGAGAGAGAGAGTACTGAAGGGGAGGGAAGGAAACGGGTCACATATAAACCAATGTCAGAAGTCAAAAACAACCTGGCAATGACAAGAAAAACATCATCATCATCATCATCATCATCATCATCATCATCATCATCATCATCATCATCATAATCAACAACAACAACAACAACAACAACAGCAACAACAACAACAACACACAAAAAGATTTAGAAAGATAAGTTTTCTTTCTGTATATCAATTACAAGAAGCAGACCATACAGCTTTTGCTTTTTGTTTTGAAGGTTTATGATCGGATGTGGAAAAGGTCAAACACGTATTCTAAATTGTTTTGTTATACCACTAAGAAAAACTCTCATAAAGAAGCCTTTAGTGTACACATACATGTGCGTTTTTTTTTTTTTTAAAGTTGTTGATTTTTTTTTTTTTTACATTCTGCTTCTTTTTACTGTCCTTTTTCTGTCTGGTAATTTTTTTTTTTTCGGAAAAACCGAGAGCAATGAATAGTTTTCTTTGCCAGTGGAATTCCATGGGCCTCTTATGTTGTTACTGTTTTGATGTTTTCACTTCAAAAGAAACAGTTAATGAGTTGATTTACTTATTCAGTTTTGGACAAACCCCAGGTCAGTTTTGATATGACGGTTAATGTTGTATACTTGTGCTTGTTTTACCCGCACGCCGTATTAGTTACACACACACACACACACACACACACACACACACACACACACACACACACACACACACACATAAGCACACACACACACGCACGTCCACGCACACATCCACACACACACACACGCACGTCCACGCACACACACACACACACACACACACACGCACACAGTCATACGGTTTTTTTTTTTTCGATTTTTGTTGTTGTTGCTGTGGTTGTTGCTTGTTTGTTTGTTTTTGTATTGTTTTGTTTTTCGTCTAATAACACTTATAGTGAATAGACGTGAAACCAAGAAATCACACACACACACACACACACACACACACACGCGCGCGCGCGCGCGCGCGCGCGCGCGCACGCACGCACACACGCACGCACACACACACACACACGCACACACACACACACACGCACGCACGCACACACACACACACACACACACAAACACACACACACACACACAAGTGATCAAGACTTCTAAGCAGCAGTTACTTGGTGATGCATTCATAATGCATTCTTTGCTCTTCTGTATGATTTATTTTTAGTTTCATGCTTGCTGGTATTTGTTCGCGACTGATGTGTTTATATACAACTTTCACACCTCCTTTCTGAAAAGGTCATAGCGCCGTACGAACAAATCATCTGAGTTTTTCCTACTCGCTGTTTGTGAGCATGAGTGCGCGCGCGCGTGTGTGTTTACATGTATGCGTGTGGGATGTTTTGGTGATGTCACAACCACTTTAGAAGATTGTTTCATGCATACATAGATTAAAAAAAATGATTCGAATCATTTTAGGATGGTGTTGTGAAAACGATTCAGCGAGAAAAGAGAGACTACCTTTCTGTGATTAACGAGATTAAAAAGAAGAAGAAAAAGACGAACACCATGAAGAAGAAGAAGAAGAAGAAGAAAAAAAGACGACGACGACGAAGAAGAAGAAGAAGAAGAAAAAAGAAGATCGAAGAAAACAAACAAGGAGAGACATGGACGAAGAACACAGAAATGAGAACAGAGAGAGAGAGAGAGAGAGAGAGAGAGGAACGCCTTTGGGTAGGCAGGATGAAATGTTTGTCAAGAACGAAAAGAAAAGGAAAGCATACTATCATTACAAATACTTTTCTATGAGCACCTTGTCAAATCACGTGTGATTGGATCTGGCAAGACTGCCCAGCCGTGTACTTATTGATTTAATTAATTACAAGCTGAAAAAGAAATAAAATAGCAATTCTCAATAAATGAATAATCAAATAAATGAATGAATGAATAAACAAACAAACAAACAAATAAATAAATAAATAAACACCAGAGCGTTTGAAAATAAGGAAGATTATTCTGTCGTTCTGACGTCGAAAGCTGATTCAGGGCTGAATATGAGAAACAAAGTTTCTGGTAATTAAAATGACGATTTTCCGTGCATGTATCAGTTCTTCAAAATCAATGTGTTTAAGGCTGACATCCACCCCCTCCCTACAAAAAAAGGCATGTTCCCACTCCCTACAGAAAGGCCAACAACAGGCCACATATATATATATATATATATATATATATATATATATATATATATATATATATATATATATATATATATTTTTTTTTTTTTTTTTTTTTTTTCTTCATTTTGTTTGAACTTCCAGACGTCTGTTTTTCTAAACAGATGAAAAAGAATCAAGAGAAATAACTCTGTGTGATTTCTTGCTCTTTCTTTCTTATTCTGTTTTTTTTTTTTCCCTCAATAAACCCGGGAAATATTAAGGATATAGGCGGATAGTTATGTCTGGTTATAAGACTGCAAGGCGAAACCTGAATAAATAAACGAAAGGATGAATGAATATATGAACAAACAAAACAAAGAGACTAACAAACAGATAAATAGATTGATAGATAAATAAACAAACAAGTATATAAACACATAGACAGACTGATAGATACATAGCAAGACAGACTGAGATAGTGATGGATCGATCGACTAATAGATCGAGAGGTAGATAATAGACAGGCAGACAGACAGGTAGAAAGACAGACAGATGAATAGATAGATGGATGGATAGATAGATAGAAAGATCGATATATATATATATATATATATATATATATATATATATATATATGTGTGTGTGTGTGTGTGTGTGTGTGTGTGTGTGTGTGTGTGTGTGTGTGTAGACAAATAGATGGATAGGCACACTGAATGTACATACATGCATACATGCATACATACATACATACATACATACATACATACATACATGCATACATGCATACATGCATACAAACATACGTACGCACATACATACATACATACATACATACATACATACATACATACATACATACATACATACATACATACATACGCACATACATACGCACATACATGCATACACACATACATACATACATACAAACATACATACACACACACACATACATACATACATACATACATACATACATACATACATACATACATACATACACAAATAAACACATACATACATACATACATACATACACACATAGACCCCCCACCCCCCACCCCCAATGTAAAGTTTAGTTTGCTTGATTATGTGTTTTAAGCATGAGTAACAAAAACTTAGATAAAACGAGCTCACACGCGCTAACAATATTACTTGGCCATGTCCTCCAGGGAGAGACGTCCAACTCGTTTCGTCGTCGCCCACTCCATTCCTCGTTTCGCATGGACAGGTCATCACATCAAGGGCTTAATGTGTGTCTCTCTGCTGCTGATGATGTTCAGCTCCTTCCCCGCAACGTCTGCGCCCGACCGTGTGACTCAAAGACAGGCCTCCTCCTCCTCCTCCTCCTCCTCCTCCTCCTCCTCCTCCTCCTCCTCCTCCTCTCTCCTCCTCCTCCCTCCTCCTCCTTCTCCTCCTCCTCCTCCTCCTCCTCCTCCTCTCCTCCTCCTCCTCCTCCTCCTCCTCCTCCTCCTCCACATGAAGATAATAGTGTTCTAGCAAAAGAACCTGCAGCCTGTCTTCTCGCCTGTCGAACGGAGTGGAGATTCCATGAATGTTCGAACGAGTCGCAGTAATTTTTTTTTTTCTTTTTTCTTTTTTGCTTTAATTTTTGTGTTTGTGTTTTTTGTTTTGTTGGTTTGTTTTTTAAGGAGGGAGAGGCGCGCGGAGGGTGGGTGGGATGGGTGGAGTGGGTGGGGGGTTCTTCCTTTCCTCTGCCTCATTGCTTCCTCCTCCCTGCTACCCCCCCCCCCCCCCCCCCCCCCCCCCCCCCCCCCCCCCGCCCCGCTCCCCATCCCGTCCCCCTTTCCTATCTTTCTCATTTTCTCTTCTCTTTCCATACTCCTCCCCTCCCTCCCTCCCTCCCTCCCTCCCCCCCCCCCCCCCCCCCCCCTCTCCCCTGTCATCTGCAATGGGTCTGTCGGTATCATCTCTCCCACGCCTTTCATTCGTGCCAGCTGCCCCGAAGCCACATCTATGTCCAGTTTTTTTTTTTGTTTGTTTGTTTTTTTTTTTACCCCATCCCCTCCCCTTTCCTTTTCCTTGTCAGGCCTTTTTGTCTGTGGGATGGGTGTGTGTTTCTTCTTCTGCCTCTTCTTCTCTTCTCTTCTCTTGTTCTACAGCCTACAACACAGCGCACACACATGGCTCTCGCGCGCGCACACACACATGGACCCGTGCCCACACATCCATACACACCACATGTGTACATTCACAACATGCGCATACAATGATTGTAAAAAAAAAAAAAAAAAAAAAAAAAAAAAAAAAAAAGCCACAACACAACCAATGTTAGGTAGGCACTCAAGGTCCGACCAGCGCGTTGGGCTAATGCGTGGGTCAGACATAATGATGCTAAGTCGTAGCCACGAGACCCTCGTCTTAAATTCTCTCATCTTTGTTGTAAATTCATTTCTCCATCAGCTTTAAATTAGATCATGCGCAGTGTGGTCTCAAACATTAGCGGATGTGGTGTGGCGTAGACAGGACAAGTCCGGGACGCGGTGACACCTGCTTGATGAACTGAAACTGAAACTAGAACACAGCGGCATTACCCTTACACACACACCATTCGTTTCAGCTTCTCCAAACACAACTACATCCAGGCGCGATCATCTTTCTGACTTCTCCTCTTTCTGGTTCTTTTTTTTATGTTGGTTGCTTTCAAGTCTTCCGGAGCGGCGCAAATCAGTACTAGATAACGCAATAAAATGCACCACAGAAAAAAAAAGTCAAGCAATACGTTACCTTAGGATAGAATAAGATACAGAAGATGTGCAGGTAATACGGTTGGGTACAATATAGAACCGAGCGACATCGGTGTGGTGAAACACAGTACACGCTACACGAAACAGTTTACAAAACAGCATGGTAAAGCGCAAAACAGCGCGCACAAAACACTATGATAAAACAACAAAACAACGCGCAAAACAAAACACCACTGCAAAACAGAATGCGATGTAATAGAAAACAGCGCAAAACAGTATGGTAATACATGGTGTCAAAAGAGAATAGTGCAAAACAGTATGGTAATACATGGTGTCAATACAGAGCAGTGCAAAACAGTATGGTAATACACAGTGTCCATACAGAACGGTGCAAAAAGTATGGTAATACATGGTGTCAATACAGAACAGCGCAAAACAGTATGAGTATGGTAATACACGGTGTCAATACAGAACAGTGCAAAACAGTATGGTGATACACGGTGTCAATACAGAACAGTGCAGAACAGTAATGTAATACACGGTGTCAATACAGAACAGTGCAAAACAGTATGGTAATACACGGTGTCAATACAGAACAGTGCAAAACAGTATGGTGATACACGGTGTCAATACAGAACAGTGCAGAACAGTATGGTGATACACGGTGTCAATACAGCACAGCGCAAAAACAGTAATGTAATACACGGCGTCAATACAGAACAGTGCAAAACAGTATGGTAATATGCGATGTCAATACAGAACAGTGCAAAAAACGTTGCCATGCAAGACAATGCAATAAATACAGTACAATGTAACACTTCATGATATAACTTGATACAATATAGTGCAGAACAGAGCAAAACAATACGGAACAGTACCATAAAGTACGCAGCGCGGTGCAAAACATTTCGATACAATGCAAAATAGAACAGAACAGCGAGTAACAGTTCCGTTCAACACAATACAATTCAGTATAGAACCGTGCAAAACACTACGCTGCAACACCATACAATACAGTGAAGAACAGTGCAAAACAGGACGATGGAACACCATACAATACAGTACAGAACAGTGCAAAACAGTACGGTGCAACAGCATATACAATACAGTACAGTGCAACAGCACACAATACAGTACAGAACAGTGCAAAAATGTACGGTGAAACAGCATACAATACAGAAACAGTGCAAAACAGTACGGTGCAACACCATACAATACAGTACAGAACAGTGCAAAACAGTACAGTGCAACACCATACCATACAGCACAGAACAGTACAAAACAGTACAGTGCAACACCATAAAATACAGTAAAGAGCAGTGTAATATAGTACGGTGCAATATCATACAATGCAATACAGTAACGAACAGTGCAATACAGTACAGTGCAACACCATACAATACAGTACAGAACAGTGCAAAAGAGGATGGTGCAACACCATACAATACAATACAGAACAGTGCAAAATAGTACAGTGCAACAGCATACTATACAGTACAGAACAGTGCAAAACAGTACAGTGCAACACCATACATACAGCACAGTGCAACACCATATACAATACAGTACAGAACAGTGCAAAACAGTACAGCACAACAACATAGAATTCAGTACAGAACAGTGTAAAACAGTACAGTACAACACCATACAATACAGTACAGAACAGTGCAAAAGAGGATGGTGCAACTGCATACAATACAGTACAGAACAGTGCAAAAACAGTACAGTGCAACACCATACAATACAGTACAGAGCAGTGCAATACCGTATATTGCAACACCATACAATACAGTACAGAGCAGTTCAAAACAGTACACTGCAACACCATACAATACAGTACAGAACAGTACAAAACAGTATACTGCAACACCATACAATACAGTACAGAACAGAGCAAAACAATACAGTGCAACACCATACAATAGAGTGCAGTACAGTGCAAAATAGTACAGTGCAACACCATACAATACAGCACAGAAGAGAGAAAAACAGTACAGTGCAACACCATATAACACAGTACAGTGCAGCACCATACAATACAGTACAGAACAGTGCAAAACAGTACAGTGCAACCATACAATACAGCACAGAACAGTGCAAAACAACACAGTGCAACATCATACAATACAGTACAGAACAGTACAAAACAGTACAGTGCAACACCATACAATACAGTACAGAACAGTGCAAAACAGTACGCTGTAACACCATACAATACAGTACAGTGCAACACCATACAATACAGTACGCTGCAACACCATACGATACAGTATAGAGCAATACCATACAATACAGTATAGAATAGTGCAAAACAATACGCTACAACACAAAACGATACAGTGCAGAACAGTGAAAAACAGTACGGCACACAACACATTACAACAAAGTACAGGACAGTGCAAAACACTATGATACAAACCAACATAATACAAAACAGAACAGAGCAGCGAAAAACACTTTCATACAACACAATCGGTACAAAACATTTCAAACTTTTGCCATGCAACACTACACAACACGGTACAGACATTGACGTACAGTACGGCCAAAAAAAAAAAAAACAGTACAGAACAATCGTAAAACAGACAATGCAGTACACACTGTATAGAAAAAAAAAAAGGAAAGAGACAGCACTGTCTTGAAGGCGAAGAGAGCCAGTGATAAAGCAGGGCATGACTGCGCTTTGAGGGCAAACTGAGAAGGATTGGGATGAGGATGACGAGCGTTTATACTTGTTGAAACCATCTCTCTCTCTCTCTCTCTCTCTCTCTCTCTCTCTCTCTCTCTCTCTCTCTCTCTCTCTCTCTCTCTCTCTCTCTCATCATCTCTCAGAAGAGAGCCAGTGGTAAAGCAGGGGATAACTGCGCTTTGAGGGGAAATTGAGAAGGATTAGGATGAGGATGACGATGAGGAGATGAGGATGACGAGGTGTTCATCCCACCCCCCCCCCCCCTCTCTCTCTCTCTCTCTCTCTCTCTCTCGATGTATTTTCTTCTTGTTGTTTGTGCCTAAAATTGCTGTTGCTGCCGTCGTTAATTCATTTGCAATCTGAAACCCCCGTTGCCTGAAACTCAGTTCCTGCCAGGGCGCACAGAATGCGTGTCATTCACGCTCCAGAACATTCTGTCACTCCCTAAAACGATGTTTCTTGCCAAGACTTTGCCTTGCTACAATTAAAAACATCTGCATGGGTTTGTTCTTTATAATTCCAAAGATATCAAATTCCAAAGAATTCCAAAGATTTATATAAAAAATCGTGGACTATGATATCTTAACGGAGTGTCCTGCGCGTGCCTGTACCCATCGTCAACACAGCGCAGGCCTCCAAGGGTGGTACAGGGACTGCTCTACAGGCAGGTGAGACAGTGCTTCTCTGGGTCCTCCCCAGCACCTTCGGGTGTTTCTTTTTTTCTTCTTTGCCTTAACTAGGCTGACCCTGGAGAAAGGTCCAGTGACGGTGAGGAAAGACCCACTGACCACGGGGAAAGTCCTGTTAACAGTGGGAAAGACCACAACTTTGGATAAGACTCTCTCTGAGGGCACATAAGACCGTATGACGAAAGCTTGGCTGTGTCTGGAGTGGCACTGTCTTCAACTGTCCGTGGGCATGGGTGGTTGGGTCTGTGGGGTGTGTGTCGACAGCTGGAGGGTGGTGTTTTTTTCACCGGTGGGCTCTGCAGTCATGAAACACGGGCTGGTACACCCATGGGGATGCTGCTTTAATGCTGTTATGAGTTGCACTCTATAGTTTGAATTACCTCTGTTCAGGAGCAGTTATGTCCCTTGATATCTTAATGGAGTGTCCTGCGCGTGTCTGTACCCATCGTCAACACAGAGCAGGCCTCCAAGGGTGGTACAGGACTGTTCTAAAGGCAGGTGAGGACAGTGCTTCTCTGGGTCCTCCCCAGCACCTTCGGGTGTTTCTTTTTCTTTTCTTTATAATTCCAAAAGTACGTTATATCAAAAAATCGTGGACTATCTATGCTAAAGATAGCCTTTCTTCAATCAATCTATGAAGCGCGATATGAAAGGTATAAAAAACGGATTCTAGAAGTACGAATAATTCACCACTGAAAAACTGCTTTTCTGCTACGCTCTCTACGCTGGGAAACGAAGCAAAGTATTTTTCTTCTGAACGACAATAACTATTTGAGGTCATGAAAGCAAACAAGCTCTGATCTGGAATGACGAACACCGAAATAAAGTCAACCGTCACGTTTACAGCCAGTAGGCTTTAGAGTTGTAAGATTTTTTTTCCCCTCTCATTTTCATCTTTCTCGACCGTGCAAAAACTGCTCATGAAAGGAATATAAACTATGAATTCAGCAGCACACTTGTTTTTTGTCGACATCTGGACGTCATTTTACTTTTACGGTTTTGTTCAGTTTCGTGTTCAGTTCCCAAGGTTTTTCTTTTTCAGAATAATCACCTGTTCACAATAGCCGAACACAGTAACACATACTCCTCCACGGTTTCAGCTACAAGCTATAGTAAAACGGCATCTTTGACAGCGGCTTCTTTTCTTTTATTTTCTTCTTCTTCTTTCTTCTTCGTTTTCTTCTGTCAGTGGATGATAATCTTTACTTCATTTCACTGCACATTTCTCATGTTCACGGGTATTATTGGACCTGAAGAAGTCTTTCTCTGAAGGTTTGAAAGTAGGCTTGAAAACACCCTCTGAAATGTCCCATCGCGGGACAAGTGAGCCTCTTCACCAGCAAGAGGAAAGGATGCCCTATGTCATTAGATGTTTTATTGGGCCGAGATTCTGTCTCTGTCTCTCTGTCTGTCTGTCCTCACCTATGTATGTGTATGTATATATGTATGTATGTGTATGTATGTATGTATGTATGTATGTATGCATGTATTTGTCTGTCTGTCTGTCTGTCTGTCTGTCTGAGAGGGAGAGAGATGCTTGTATATATCTATCTATCTATACACACACACGCGCGCGCGCGCGCGCACGCACGCATGCACACACACACACACACACACACACACACACACACACACACACACACACACACATATATATATATATATATATATATATATATATATATATGCATATGTATGTACACGCGCGTACGCGCGTTCGCACACACACACGCACACACACACACACACACACACACACACACACACACACACACACACACACACACACACACACTCACGCACACACCTTTACAGTCATGTACTGTTTGTCTACATTTACTGCTCATTCAGGTACGTTTGTTGTGGAAAGTTGGCATGATTTTATCTGGTTTCTCTCCACATTTTACCTCTTCGCTTTCTACTGCAGTTTGGCACACAGGTAGTAAGTTCATGAACACTGAAGGCCGCGCATTACATATCCGATCTGTGAATCAGTATTCATTCATTTATTTTTTTGTTGAGGCACTTCGCACCACTTCTTGTTGTTGTTGTTGTTGTTGTTGTTGTTGTTGTTGTTGTTGTTGTTCTTCTTCTTCTTCTTCTTGTTTCTTGTTTTGCTGTTGTCGTTGTTGTCACTGTTCTTGTGGTTGTTGTTATTATTGTTATTAGATGATGATGATGATGATGATGATGATGATGATGATGATGATCTCCCTCTCAGACAGATAGACAGACAAATACATACATACATACATACATACATAATATACATCATCATTATTATTATTATTGTTGTTGTTATTATTATTATTATTATCATTATTGTTCATCATCATCATCATCATCATCAAGTGATTGTTGTTGTTGTTGTTGTTGCTCTTGTAGTGGTTGTTGCTGCTATTGTTGTTGTTGTTGTTGTGATTGTTAAATTGAGGATGAAACTGATGGTGTTCTCTTCATGGCCAAATTTGAATCGTTGCGATGTTAATCGTTCACTGATTGTGATTGTTTTGTTTGTTTGTTTGTTTGTTTGTTTTTATTCGTAAAGATATTGTGTGGTCGATTGAACTATAATGAGAGCTTGAAACTGAATCTCAGTATTTTGAAAACAATATCTTTATTTCTTTGTCACTCTTAACCTTTCTGTGCGATTTGTAAAAACAAACATGTAAATGATAAAGGAAGATAATTAGACTCAAGGGACTCGTTTTTTTTTTCTTCTGTGTGTGTGTGTTATTTTGTTTTAAATCTCTTTTCTTCATTCATTCATTACTTTTCTTTTGACATTTCGAATAAAATTTCCAGAATGCCGCCGAATTAACAAGATTTTGTTTCAGTAGATTTTGATGTCATTGTTTCCAATTTGAATTTTGAAGTCATGGAGTACACGTGCAGTCTCCCTGTTTGTCGGTGTCTTTCTTTATTTCTACCCCCGCCTCCGCACCCTACCCCACCCCACCTTACCCAGCTCTGTCTGTCTGTCTGTCTGTCTCTCTCTCTCTCTCTCTCTCTCTCTCTCTCTCTCTCTCTCTCTCTCTCTCTCTCTGGGTTGTCAGAACAACACTACGTTAATCTGACAGTAAATAGTTTCAGTCAGTCAGTGTGTGTGTGTGTGTGTGTGTGTGTGTGTGTGTGTGTGTGTGAGTGATACAACATACACACATGTCCATCTCTTTGCTAGTGAACTAACAGTTCGCTAGTATTTCATCAGTTCTTCTCTACCTCTGTGAATAGTTGTATTGCCTGTTGCCTGTCTGTTGTATATGCCAGATCTCTCTGTTTCTCTCGCTGCGACGTCATCATAATAAATGCTCTTGTTTGTTTTGTTTTGGTTTTTTTGTGTGTTTTTTTTTTTCAGACCTCAAGGGAAGTCATTCTGCACAAAGTGCCAATGATCCGTATGAATCAATACAGAGTTATCTCACTGAGAGCGCTCCACAGCGGAATAAGTACTTCGGGTACGTTTCAGAACCATTTGAACAAAGAAATGGGGGTGAGAAAAAAACAAAACAAAACAAAACAAAGAAACCAAAAAAAAAAAAAAAAAAAAAAGAAAGAAAAAATGGCCTGATTCCGTTTCATACGACTGATATGTATCTAGGAGGAC
>JADBJO010001147.1:263119-275619 GCA_016801955.1 Conus betulinus | reverse complement strand
ACGACACGTCTACAGCGTCAAGTCTGACACGGAACTAGCAGCAGAACGTCAGAGCTGTGGCTCAAAGAGAAAAAAACCCACAAGCACTCACGGCGTCTCTGCCGGCGACAGGGGTGACAGTGTCACACAGGAGTTGTGGCTCACACACACACAGAAGCACAGAACGCAGCGACGGCCTCGCCAACAGGTCGCTGGTTCAAAAACTTGGGAGCGGCGCTCTGTCTTGGCAGCAGCGGCGTCTCCAGCCCAACTGGCTCAGCGGGTAGTCGGTCCCGGGCGCAGTGGCAAGTAGGGTAGATTGTCGGCACTCAGGCCGACCTCTCCACACCGACACACGGTGGAGAAGAAGGGGGTAGACACATCCACGAACCCCTGACCCTCAAACGTTTGCAGCCAGTCCCCCTCAGTCCAGGGAACACATCTACCTGGGTGAAACTGATTAACTACCTTGATTATCATGGCTACTACTCATTGCAATCACGACTATATTCATATTCATTAGCCACATCATATTCCACTAGAACTTGAGACAAACATCAAATACTGCAATATTCCTTTTTCCCGGAATAATAACACATTATTTCCTTTTCCGGAATCATAGCACTACACAGTAAAGGACTTCAAACAGTAAACTTCCAAACACGTAAAACGTATGGAACGATCTCTTAACAACCTCATAAAGCCAGCCAAAATTTTCGGTGAATTCAGACATCTGATTTCACAGAATGACTCCCTTGTGCCCTATTTTTAATGTATCAGAGACAAAAAATGACCAAATTAACCATTACAGACTCAGCTTAAAATGTGTAAACTCATACAAAGATCTTGTTAATCGTTGCTTAGAAGCAGACCCATCTTGTTCTTGTGTCACTGATTCAGAAACTGCCGAACATTTTTTTTTTTTGCACTGCACCCTGCTTAAATGACATTTTTAGAGGATCATATTGATCATGTTCTTAAGCAATCAAGCATGTTTTGAATCCCAAGAAATCTATATTGGAACGGAACGTTAACCAACTTCACTAACGTTCACTAACGAAATCGTCCAAAAGTTAAGAGAAATGCAGCTATTTGGGCACCTCTCTCTCATCTCGCTCCTCCTCTCACCTCTCTCGATCCCTCCCCCCCCGTCCCTCCACCTCTCTCTCCTCTCGTCCTACCCCCCCCCGGGCCTCTCTCTCTCTCGTCCGCCTCTCGATCGCCGCCTCTCGTCTCCCCCTCTCTCTCAGCGATTCTCTCGTCCTCTCTCTCCTCTCTCTCTCTTCTCGCTCCAAAATCTAATATGGGGATTATGTCGTCTTTGTGTGCTTGCTGTTACGTTTTCACACGATACTTTCCCACCGACCTCACTCAAGCTCGTCAAGTCTCCCCTCTTTCCGATCACACTCACTTTTCCATCATCACCCCCCCCTCTCCTCCCTGTTCTCTCGATCTCCTCCCTCCCCCCCCTCAGTCCCCCTCCCCCTCTCTCCCCTCTCTGATGTGTATGGGGGGATGGGACGGTAGGGTGGGTTTCTATTTGTAGTTGAAAAAATCGTTTGCCCACAGTCTTTTTTTCCTCTGCTGTCCCATCTTCTGTGCCACCTCAGTGGCAGTACACCCACGCCGCTCATTCCGACACCCTGTCCACAACCACAGCCCGGTAAGTCCCACAGCAGCAACGGCACCAGCAATCCACAGGGAGCAGTCAGTGTCAAGTCGTCAAGAGGGCAACCCACCGGAGGAGACACTGCACTGCTGCCGCGTCACTTCGGTGGTGTTCAGTGGCGCCTGTTCTGATCCAACATACGCGAGACACCACCTACCAAGCCCAGCCCTACTGACGACAATAATTATTTAGTCGCGGAGCCGGCGTGAGTGAGCCCTCCCTCCGGTGGGCGCCACCACGTCCGTCCAACGACAGCCCCCTGGACTCGCCGATAACGGTGATCCCAACGGAATCAAACCAAAGCCACAGACGTTGGAGAGGACGTCGAAACTGAGGTCACCATGAGAGCAGGTGATGAAGGGCCCCAGAATTTGAGACTTTTTTCATGCTGAATGATGAGAATAGTGGTGATGTATTTCCATTTGGGTCTGAGACTGCATGACAGGGCTGTACTCTACGCTTCCTTTCATGATATACCCCGGCGTCAACCAGGCCCGAGAGATACAGACACCTGCAGAAATTTGAGCAACACTCTCAGAGGACGCATCCATTAAACTCGACTGTGTGGTCCCAGTCTGCCCTACTGAGCCCGTAGCAAACTCGGCTCTGGATAGGAGCCGGTCGGGGCAGAAAAATCCCACATGACTCTGGTGGGAATCGAACCTACGACCTCCCAGCCGGGAGTCCGCGACGCTAACCACTTCGCCACAGCGGCTGGTGTTTTTGCCACTGTCTTCGTTATATCTGTATACATAAATAGGAATTTATGTGAACATGCCATAAACTCTAACTTGATGATTTCTGTGACGTTGCAACTGCAAATAAATCAATGTCATTTAAAAATGGAAACATTTAATGTCTTCACTGTTTGCTACAAAGTATTTTATGTCCCCCCGGTCGCTCTAAAAGACGCTGAAATACTTTATTTCTGAATTCTTACTTTAAAGCGTCTGCAAGTGGGTCCATTGACAACTGCGGGAAAAAAAAAAAAAAAAGAAAGAAA
This sequence comes from Conus betulinus, assembly GCA_016801955.1. Classification (NCBI taxonomy): domain Eukaryota; kingdom Metazoa; phylum Mollusca; class Gastropoda; order Neogastropoda; family Conidae; genus Conus; species Conus betulinus. Next base: position 272,968 of record JADBJO010001147.1, on the reverse strand, counting down.
AAGAAAGAAAGAAAAGCAGCCAGCAAAAGATTTTCCCCCAAAGGTTTTGTCCCTAAGTGGCACCACCCACGTGCGTGTACTTCTTCAAGCATATTAATACAAGTGAGAATGTGGACACAGCTACTGTTGTTGTTTCTTAAAAAAAATCCCTGGCCATTAATCAGGCTTTCCTGCCATCGGCAATCGATACCCCCCCCCCCCCCCCCCCCCCCCCCCCCCCCCCCCCCCCCCCCCCCCCCCCCCCCCCCCCCCCCCCCCCCCCCCCCCCCTGCCCCCCCCCCCCCCCCCCCCCCCCCCCCCCCCCCCCCCCCCCCCCCCCCCCCCCCCCCCCCCCCCCCCCCCACCCGACCCCCCCCCGAGACCACGAGAAAACGCGCAATGCGATGGCTGGTGGACAGTGTTCGTGTCTTAAAAAAAACAGCCACCGTCGACCTCGTTCTTGTCGTTCTGCTTAAAGGTCACCGCTTGGCCAGTATCGTATTTTTTTTTTCTTTAAAACGAAAGCCTCGACTTGAGTCTGGGGTTGTTTCCTCCGGTGCAATTTTTTCCTTCCGCTTGCATCTTTCCCATACGTCCACCTCCACCGTCTTGTGTTACCTCTGAGCTCTAGAGACACATTGGTCTCTTTCAAGCTTTCACAAACATTTCACAGCAGCGAAGATCATCGGTTTTTTTTCTTCTTCTTTAATTCTCCGGAAAACGAAATATGCCAGTGATCGCAACTGATGTATTAAACCTTTCCACGTATTGTACTCGGTGCTCTCGTTCTCCTAATTGTTTCGTTCGATATCTGCACTGTCTTTCACATGATTCAAGAGCAGCCGGGACTTTTTTTTTCTTCTCCGTCCGTTTTGGAAATACTGTGTCATCAATGCCCGTTGTTTTCATTCCGGATGGTTGTTCTGTCTTGGCAGGTTTAACAGACACGGCTCCTATCAGTTCCACAATCTTCACTCTCCCCAAAGGTTGCTTTTTATATTGCCAAAGCCGTTTCAAAAGCTACCACAAAGCTTGCTGGTTGAATTCTGCTACGTTGGTCTCCAGTTCCTTCCTGTCTGTAATATCCCACATTCCTTGATCCAGTTCCACGACACTTGAAGTATTGGCCACATGCCAAGGAGAGTGACGTGAAGAGTTCCAGCACACGAGGCTCTATAAAAGAATACAAGATCCATTACAACTATCGAAGACTGGCTACGAAACAAACTGCGCATGACCGTCAGGGGCAGGCTTAAAAATAATTCCGAGAAGCCCACCTCTTGACAGCATACACTTCCCAAGCTTCATCCAAGTTCCACTGGTGGACAATCTACGCGCGCTCTGGGTGTGTCTGGACGATCGTTTCTTGGGACCCGGCGAGCGAGATGTGGAGATGACTCATCGAAGAGCTGAGGACCAGTCATTCAAGACTTGGACCAAGTCGTGAACGTACCCTTCAAAGTGGTTTTGATGACACTGGGCTTGCGCCGCCATTGGATACCCACAACAGAAGCAGACTGCTCTTGGCATCAGCAGATTACTATTATTGTATGCACACCACTTGATGCTCCGATGGAAAACGGAGGTGTCCTCGGACGAATATGACTCGGAGTTGCCTAGCACATGTCAAGAGCGAACACACGCAGGCGACGGGATGCTGTCTGTAAGCAAGCTTCCTGCACATACGTCCGCTTTCAGTAGTCCGTCTGTTTGGCTACATGTGGTGTCTGCGATGCATCCTGCGGGTTTTACTTAAGATCATCATAGAAGCGCGTTCAAACAGTTTGTCCGCTGCTCTTTTTTTTTTGTTGTTGTTGTTTTTTTTTCACAAGCTTTTCCACGATGTGCATTACGCTCAGTTTTCGGTGATGCTTGCCTGTTGGTAGTCATGTGGTCACTTCGTCATTCGTTTCACAAGTCAGATCGTCAATAATGATAGGTCACTTTTCTTTCTTGACCACCATTCCGTAATAGGTACACCCTTGACAAACACTCCCATTTTCTTTTTTCATTAACTCTCTTCGTGCCCTGGTCGCTATTCCCCGTAGCACCGGACATGTTTTCGGGTGGTGGTGTCATCACACCAGACGCCTGATGAAAAGGAATCGTGTCCTCCACATTGCTTTCCCACTTCCTGGATGGTTCGTCAGGACGTAGTTCTTCTTTCTTTCTTTCAGTGTCCACAGTCGTCATGTTGATTATTCTGACACTTTTGTGTGTATGACCATTTTTCATCCTGCCCTTAAGGCGGCCCTACTCCAACTTCGGGGAAGGTGCATGCTATGCGTAACGTGTCATCCATACCAACGGCCAAACTGGCCTTCTCTTCCGAAAGTTGGTGAAGAAAAACACCAGCCCACACAAGAGTTTGCGCGCACACCAAAACACAGACATAAAAACACGTGTAGATACGCAGCTGCGCGCGCACATACACATACACAAAAACGCGCACGTGTGTGTGTGTGCGTGTGCGCGCGCGCGCGTGTGCACACACACACACACACACACACACACGCGCGCGCGCGCGCACGCGCGCACACACACAGAGGAAAAGACAAATAAATGTTCATAACAAAACGAACCACTCCGAATAGCTACAGACAAAGAGGAATTTCAGTGCAGCCCATAATGATGACAGAGACAGGGCATGGCGAACAGACAATGGGAGATGATGGGGACAAACCATAAAACAGGGGACTCACGACCAGCAGATTATGAAACACCTACAGTAAAACTGTCTCAGTGCTGTGAAAAAGATTCAGTGAAAACTGAAAAAAAAAAATGTGCGAAAATCCATTTTTTAAGACAAGACAGAAGCTAGGAAGAAAATCTTGTCCAATGATTAATTTGGGGCACGAAAGGTCTACCGTTCTTGAAGTCTAGTTGTAAAGTGAGACGACTGCAGGCGGAAATCTAAACAGATTTTAACTAAATGTTAGCGAACCGCCAAGGGAAACGTGGACAAACGAGTCACAAGACAAAACATGACGCGTTTCGACCTCTTAAGTCTTCTCCAGGCAAGACACAAACAAATAGCTAACCACCTCGTTTTCATTCAACGCCTGCCTACCTTGTGCTAAAGAGTGAAGAGATCTAAGCTAAGAACCAGATTCGTTCAGTTTTCGTTGTCCTATTTGTTTTTGTGTTTTTCCTGAAGAAGACCTAAGAGGTCGAAACGCGTCGTGTTTTGTCTTGTGACTCGTTTGTCCATGTTTCTGTTGGTGGTTCGGTAACATTTATTTAAGATTTGTTTTTCAAGTCGTTTAGGTTGATTGATTGATTTAATTTAACGTCTGTTCACACAATGGTCGTCTAGGTTCATCTAAATTTTGTTAAGGGAGTTGCTAAACTATAGCGGTGTTTAAGAAGGCCTGTGCAGAAACAGTACCAGGTTGACAGTAAAGAGTTTAAACCATCTCCAAGAGCAGGAACAAGTTCATTAGTCTTTTTTTTTTTTTTCTTTTTAAACCACTCTGACAGGACTATAACCTCTGTAACCTGCAGTTCTGGTATCGACCTCACGTTTTGTTGAGAGTACCGCGAGGGTCCTCTGCAACGCTTCTTATTTCGACTATTCTCCAAAACACTCCCATCTTCTTCTCCTTCTTCTTCTGCGTACGCAGGCTGATACTCCTGCGGACACTCCCTATATGGACAGGCAAGTATTAATCCCATCTGCCTACAAGGGGAGTGGAGTTTTGAGTGCATGACCGTTTTTTTTTTTCCCCCGCCATTAAGGCAGCCATACTCCATCTTCGGGGGAGGTGCATTCTATGTGTAACGTGTGATCCATACCAACGGCCAAACTGGCCTTCTCTTCCGAAAGTTGGTGATGGGATTTTACGCGTGTGCAAGATGCTGTGCGTGCGTTCACACACGGAACCTCGGTTTAGAGTCTCAGTCGAAGGACTGTATGGGAGATGGAGTCAGAACTAATGTAAATCCGAGGGAAAAATCCCTCTGTACCGAAACGGCCCGGCGGAGATTCGAACCCCTGCAACCCTTGGATTACGAGTCCGGCGCTCTACCAACTGAGCTATTCCAGCCCCACTCCCATCAATTACTGTGTCTGTTAACTGCAGCACCGCAATTCTGTGGCCTGGAAAGACGAATCTTCATCTGATTCCAGAGGACATCCAGGACACAAAGACCAACATGACGGAGGATCGATCAGCTCCATGCCCTTGTCTGATGATCAAGACAGACTCCAGGGGGGTGGGGGAGAACGTGGGAGTCCTTGTCATTTTTCTTCTCTCCCCCCCCCCCCCCCCCCCCCCCCCCCCCCTCCCTCCCCCCCCCCCCCCCCCCCTTTTTTTTTTCAAAGGTTGTCAATACTGGGACAAACTTGGATGATGTTATTGTTGATCAATGGCATATTTTCATGTGTTGTGAAATTAAATGAGAGAGAGAGGAAGGAGAGAGAGAGAGAGAGAGAGAGAGAGAGAGAGAGAGAGACAGACAGACAGACAGACAGACAGACAGACACACAGTCAGACAGACAGACAGACAGACACAGACAGACAGTCAGACAGACAGGCAGACGAACAGACAGACAGACAGACAGAGAGATTAACACTGACACAGTTTACCGACAACGGCCAATAACTCTTCTGTCAATGGGAGAGAAACGGAATTATCAGAGAAAAAAAGCGACACGCATGCAATGCACTCCCTGACCAAGCAGACTCCAATTGGGATACTGCACATCCGGCTCCTTAAGATTCCTGAGAATGCTACATTAGTACCTGGTTCACGACAGAGAAGGCAATAAGAATAAAAACATCCACAACTATTACAGCCAAAAAAAAAAAAAAAAAAAAAAAAAAAAAAAAAAAAAAAAAAGAAAAAGAAAAAAAGGAAATGTATTAGTTAAAAAGATACTCATCCCAGACCGACCATTCAAGACATCTACTAAACTGTTAGACAAACTTCTCTTCTTCTTCTTCTGCGTACACAGGTTGATATTCCGACACTCCCTATATATGGACAGGCAAGTATTAATCCCATCTGCCTACAAAGGCAGTGCAGTTTTTTATGCATGACGGTTTTTTTTTTTTTTAATCCCTCCTGTTAGACAAACAAAATGTGACATTCTTTATACAACCGAATATCATCTCGAAGATGCAGTGATTGATTGATTTCTGCCGAAATGTAAAAAGGCTTTCCTTAGAAAATTTGCAGTAGAGACAATCATCTGTTCATCGTCTGAAAAAAAAAAAAATTAGATTATGTAGGTTCACCACATTCGGCGTTTTGAAGAAATCACAATGAAATCTGACAAAAACTACAATTTTCTGTCCATATAAATTCCGACAGAAACTACTCTGCATTTCCAACTGCCTAGCTTACCCAAACAATACCAAAACTCGTTCGTAATTAGAATTGTTTTCACATCGTACGCCCAGCGGGTCGGAATACCTCAGTTGGTAGAGCGCCGGATTCGTAATCCAAGGTTTGTGGATTCGAATTTCCGCCGGGCCGTATCGGTACAGGATGATTTCTTCCTCGGATTTAACATTTTTTCTGACTCCATTTCCCACACAGTCCTTCGGCTGAGACTCTAAACCGAGGTTCCGTGTGTGAAAGCACGCATAAAATCTTGCACACACGTAAAATCCCATCACCAACTTTCGGAAGAGAAGGCCAGTTTGGCCGTTGGTATGGATGACACGTTACACATAGCATGCACCTTCCCCGAAATGATGTATGGCTGCCTTAATGGCGGGATAAAAAACGGTCATACACACAAAACTCCACTCCCTTTGTTAGGTAGATGGGATTAATACTTGCCTGTTGCCTGATGATTGAAATTTTGAATTTTATATTTGTATCATATTGTTTTCTGTTTTGGAGTGGTTACGTTTCAATTAGGATGTTGTGTGGCAAAATATTTTCTACTCTCTCTCTCTTTCTATGTGTGAAATTTTCTGTTGATTTCTGGAAGTATAACACATTTCTAGCTTTCTCCCTTTTCTGGAGGAGATGTCATGATGTTATTTACTATTTCCCCTGGTATTGATGTCATTCACTGTAAGACAATATGTTGCGATTGATATAGTATCATGCTGGTATTTCACTTTCTTCTATTATCATTTGATTAAGATCTTTCCACATCTACAGTGCTTCTTAAAAGAATATACTTTACCGATCTTACCATGACTGAATCAGAACATACTCTTTTTAAAATATATTCTTACAATTGCAATGGCCTAGGTGATCACAAGAAAAGAAAAGACGTTTTTGATTTTTTAAGGCAACAAAAAAAGGTAATATATACATTTTACAGGAGACTCACTGGAAGTTTGAGTCCGAAAAATTTATAAGAGCTTGTTGGGGTTATGACTGCTACTTATCTGGTAAAGAGACTAATAAAAGCGGGATAGCTGTGCTGTTTAATAACAATTTCGAATATAAATTACATAATATAACCAGAGACCCAGAGGGATGCTATTTAGTGTTAGATATCGAGTTTAGAAACAAGAGAATCTCTCTCGTCAATTTATATGGAAGTAGTAACAGAGATTATTTCCAGTTCTTTGAGCATATTTGTGATCTTCTGGAAAATATGGGTAATGAAAATATAATTATAGGTGGAGATTGGAATGTTGTACTTGATCCCAAGTTAGACGCCAGAAATTATAGTAGTTATATAAATCGCCCACGAAGTCGCAATACTATTATTGACATGATGGGATTTTTTGATTTAGTGGACGTGTGGAGACATCTTTATACAGAAAAGAGAGGTTACACCTGGAGAAGATTTAATTCGGTACAACAGAGCAGACTGGATTACTTCTTGATATCGGATTCTTTACTTGTTGAAACTAGAGGGGTTGAAATAACTTCTGGATATCGATCTGATCACTCTATGGTCTCCCTTGAGTTAAAAGGTAATTTGAGAAAAAGAGATAAGCAATACTGGAATAACTCCCTTTTAAAAGACAAGGAATATATAAATATTGTGAAGCAACTAGTTATGATATCAAAAGACAGTATGCCAATCTGGTTTATGATTTTGACAATTTAGGTAACATTCCTGACGAAAGTATACAGTTTCAAAATAAACGATCAACTGTTCTTTGAAACTCTCCTTATGGAAATTCGAGGGAAAACTATTTCATATGGTGCATATAAGAAGAAAGAAGAACACAGACAAGAAAAAACAATTATTAAAAGATATTAACGAAATAGAAAATAACTTAGATGCTCATGCTCTTGATACTCTTCAAGAGAAAAAAAAAAACACTTGGAAGAAATAAGAAATAAAAGGCTTGAAGGAATGCTGGTAAGATCAAGAGCCTTGTGGCTACGGGACGGCGAAAAGACAAGCAGATATTTTTGTAACTTGGAAAAAAGGAACTTCATTAATAAAACAAATGTGTTATGTACAAAACAATGATGGTGAGACTATATTTGATGACAGGGGTATCCTAAAAGAAACACAAAGCTTTTTATGAAAGCCTGTACAGAGAGAGGGAGAATCATGATGTTGATTTAGATAACCTTATTTTTGATGCTCCGAAACTTGACGAAGCAGATAAAGAATATCTGGAAGGGGAGATTACGTATGCTGGGGCACATGCTGCTCTGAAAGAAATGAAAAACAATAAAAGCCCCGGAAGTGACGGCTTTACTACCGAGTTTTATAAATTCTTTTTTCGTGACATTGGTTTTTTCTTGGTCCGTTCATTGAATTTCGGATTCTCATCAGGACAGATGTCGGTTACTCAGCGGTTGGGTATAATTTCTATGATACCAAAAGATAACAAACCGAAACAGCTCCTAAAAAACTGGCGCCCAATTTCTTTGCTGAATACTGCATACAAGATAGCTTCATCATCCATCGCTAATAGAGTCAAACCCTATGTTACATAAACTAATTAATAAAGATCAAACCGGTTTTTTTAAAAGGAAGATACATTGGTGAAAATATTCGGCTGCTTTATTATGATGTGTTGTTAATTACTGAAAAACAAAGAATATCCCGGGCCAGATTTCTTACAGCAGACTTTGAGAAAGCCTTTGACTCGGTATCATGGAGATTATAGATAAAGTTTTGGATTTTTTTTAACTTTGGACCCCATATAAAAAGATGGATAAAGGCTTTTTATAATGATATAACAACCTGTGTCTCCGTTAATGGGAATTACACCCCCTTCTTTAAAATATGCAGGGGAGTCCGCCAGGGAGATCCTCTATCTCCTTATTTATATCTTTTGTGTGCTGAAATTTTGTCCTTATTAATGCGTAAGAATAATCAAATTAAAGGATTAACTATAAATGGCAAGGAGCACCTATTGTCGCAGTTTGCAGATGACATAACTGTTTATTTAGACGGAAGTGAAATGTCTTTCCGAGAAGCAGTTAGATTACTAGAACAATTCACATTAATGTCGGGTCTAAAGATAAATCATGAAAAAACAAACATAATTTGGATTGGCAGCATGAAAAACTCCTCCATAAGATATATGAGGGATAGGAACTTTTGTTGGGATCCTGGGATTTTTACCGTACTTGGGATCAAATTTTCTACCAATATTGGTAGTATTGTCGATCTTAATTTTGACAATAAGCTTGTGCAGATTAAAAGCATTCTAGCTAAATGGAATAAAAGACTTCTAACACCTTTTGGAAAATTACTGTTATAAAAACTTTGGCAATGTCAAAAATCGTACATTTATTCAGTAATCTTCCAGATCCCAAGGATAATTTTTTACAGGAACTTGACACATTGTTCTTCAAGTTTTTGTGGGATGGGAAATCAAATCGAGTAAGTAAAAAAAAAGTGTGTGCCAAAATTATGAAAATGGTGGATTAAGAATGTTGAATGTTTTCGCATTCTTGTCGTCTGTTAAAATATCCTGGTTAAAAAGAATATTCTATGGCAACCCTAATAATCTCCAGGATTTTGCCTCTTTCTTTGTTCCAGGACTGGACAAACTTAAAGTGCTGGGTAGTGAATATGTCAATACATTACTGACTAGAACAAACAATACCTTTTGGAGGGATGTCCTCAAACATTTAAAAAAATTATCTTTAAAATGTATATCGAGTAAAATATTCATGATTTTGTCTCTGATTGTATTCATTATAATATTAATATATTAAGAGATAGGAGGATTGTCTACGTTAAACAATGGGTGGAGGAAATTATATGGCAAGTGAGAGATTTGATGAATGAAGAAGGAGTTTTCCTCTCATTTGAAAACTTCTGTAGAAAATTTCCCAATGTAAAGACTAATTATTTACTGTTTGTTGGTGTTATCGAGGCAGTAAAGACATATCAAAATAAAGTTCAATGCACATTAACGCCAAGATATAAATTACAGGATCCAAAAAATTGGACAATTATTTTAAAAGGGAATAATGTGTATATTCAGTTCTTGTCGACTCGCCCATTCGTCCTGCAGGTCTTAGTAAATGGGAACACCTACTATGCAAACTTGCCTTGGAAAAACATATTTAAAAAATGTCTAATTTCGACCACTGACACACAGTTAAGATGGTTCCAGTATAGATTGTTACTTAGAATCCTTCCGACAGGCAGATATCTATTTCTTCGCAAAATTATTGAATCGTCTCTGTGTGCCTTGTGTGATGAGGAAGAAGAAACTATTATACATTTATTTTGGAACTGTCATGCTGCAAAAATTTTTGGAAACAGTCTGGAGAGACTACTGAACAGTACTTGTGAAACGTGTGTTAATCTAACTTTTTCTGAAAATCTTATTTTATTTGGGACCAGTGAGGGCGTTATCACTGATCAGGTGTTAGATCTGATACTTTTATTGGCTAAGTTCTATATTTACAAATGGAAATGGAACAGGAGCAAACCACGCATTACTGCTTCATCGGGTTACTGAAACAAAG
>JADBJO010001147.1:253119-255619 GCA_016801955.1 Conus betulinus | reverse complement strand
TGTTCTGCTTTGTGAAAATTCCCCATCAGGATCGTATTGAGCTATGAGGACCCTATGAAACGTGTTCTGCTTTATGAAGTTTTCCACCTGGGTCTAACAGAGCTGTATGAAGTAAGGGTCCTATCTTGTCTTGTGACTCGTTTGTCCACGTTTCTCTTGGCGGTTTGCTAACATTTATTTAAGACCTTATGTAGATCTCGAAAAGGCTCGTACAGAGCTACATGAAAAGAGGATTCTAAAAACACATGTTCAGTTTCATGAATATCTTTCTTTGTTCTAGAATACACGTTTTTATTCATGAAAATTACGTTGCGTTTGTTCACAGCTAAATGAAATGGGAATCCTAGAAGGCTAAACTCATAACGATAATAATGAAATGTACAAAATCAGAATGGCTTCATAATTCAGTGTATGTCTACAGAGCAGGGTGTAGACATACACGGGAGCCTTTTGCATACAAAATGTCTATATGTATAGACGTTTTGTGAGCAATCCAGTTTCTGTTCTTTATCACCGTTTCAGATTATTGAAGAATACTTGCGGTATACGTACTTGAAAAACTTAATTTGCACTGATACAGAACGCGTTAAATTTATCGTAAAATGAAATAAAAATCAAATAGTCTTTCTTGTTTCAACAACAAGAAAACTGTAAGCGTGCATGACAAACTTGACACCGTTACCAAAGTGATCGAAATAAGGCGCTGTTCATTGGAAAATCCGAAATGGATACATCGGATACAAAAGCATCGTATGTGTTACTTCCAAATTGTATGTCGTAAGTCATTGAACTCACTGCCCCCTATGAAAGAAAAATGGAGCAAGCTCACATTTGCGAGACTGACAAGTATGCCAATTTCGCTAGTGGAATCTGGTCTCCGAGCCAACTTCCTTGCCACTGAAATGAAGTAAGGTGATTTGTAAGCTAATCAGTCAATGGTCTCACGAAACAACTCGCGATTTCTGCGAAGAAGAGGATTAGAGCCCCGAAGGAATTTGCAGAGGTAGTTGAAAAGAGTTCCAGCGGGATCTGGTCGAGGAGAAACAAAAGTGAACTTTTGAAGGCTTAAATTTCCAAACTTAAAACAGGTGCCAATGTAGGACAGATATCCACCTAAAAAAAAAAAAAGCAAAAAACGCAGAAGGTACACGTTCGAATCCCGGCAGCACCAGGAAAATTTCTGACAGCAGAAGGGCATCTAGGATCCAACACTTAACCGTGGCCCAGCCGATGTTTTGTCTGAGAGGGGGCTCTTCTCTGAAGATCTTCGACTGTCAGGCTTTCCTCAGATTCTCTTTCTACTTGTCAAAGTTCGATGATGTACATGTGGAGTACGTAAACGACCTGTCAGTCAAGGAAAAGGGAACTGATACCAAAGTGTCGGACTGAAATTAGATCACTGGCATGGAGTTTTTCACCCCCAATGGAGGAGAATGCATCAACGAAAACGCGAGCGAAAACGATCGCTGATGTATGTGTCTGTTGTGGAATAAGCAAGGAAAAGCAAAGGTGTCAAGATCAGGATTCTGCTGCTGTTGCTAGCGATGAGATTAGGTCAGAGGACAAAACACGGAAATGGGGCGGAAGATTGGATGGTGAGTGGAGTAAGAGGAAAAGGATGCTGGAGGAAGGGTAGGGGAAAATGGAAGTGGTCGGGCAGGGGGATGGCACAGTTGGGGGGGGGGGGGGGGGGGGGGGGGGGGGGGGGGGGGGGGGGGGGGGGGGGGGGGGGCACTGGAAATAACCACACTGATGAAGACAATTTCCACAAATCAGGATTTATGATGATGGGGTCTGCCACTGCAGTGCAGTGCTAACAGCTAAGTACGCGTCAAGTCTGTCGCTGAATCTATCACGGGAACTGCTGCTGAATAACAAGATTGTTCGAATACAGAGAAGTGAGCATGTCCTGGGAAATCTTGCTTCCTTCAATCGCTCATTTTTACTGTTCTTTCGGGACTGGCTCTCAAATCTAACATGTATCATTTGCAACTTTTGATGCTGATGGTCCAACAGAAAAAAAAAAAGAACGCTGGAACTGAATCTGTATGCCCCTTTCCTTCCGCATTTCCCCCCAGCCATCCTTTGTTCCAGCCACTCTTTATCTGATGTCCTTCTCTGGCATGTACTCATCACGTGGGAGTCCAACAGGCAGTGGCAATAATTCTGCCAAGTCAGAGAGAGAAAGCGTCTATAAAGTAAGATTCTGGTGTGGACTCTCTGCTGCATCGCATGCTTGGTAAAGACTGTTGCGGAGTGGATGAGATCTGGGTTTAATGACCAATCTCTCTCTTCAACAGCAAATAACAACTGCTAACAGCAGACACATTGACTGACATCGCCAAAAATCGTCACCAAAGTATAATTCGTTTGTTAAATAAGTCTACAATAGCACAAAGAATTTTTTTTTTTAAGTCAGTTGTTTCACTCGGACATTAATTCACAAGATCCTCATCACATGATGTCTCTCTTTGCGCCCCTCCCCAATCACCGTTGGAAG
>JADBJO010001147.1:228119-233119 GCA_016801955.1 Conus betulinus | reverse complement strand
GACGACTTTTTTTCTAGGTTTGAAAAGAAAAAAAGGTACAGTTGTCATCTGACTTAGCTCTCTGAGCACGTGTTTGCCAAGTTAAATGTGATCTGGTTCTTCATACCACAAAAAATGCTTATACCTCCACCCTCCTCCGTGTTCTCTTCAGACGCTTTTTTTTTCGTTTTTTTTTTTTTTTTTCGCTTTTTCCTGTTTATTGGTTTTTTGTTTGTTTGTTTTTTGTTTTGTTTTGGTTTTTTTTTTTTTAGTGTGGGAGGGGGTAGGTAATTTGCCGCGGAGAGAACAGGGAAAAGAGTACCTCCCAAAGAAAGGCAGAAAAGACAGCATTGGGCTTTTTTTTTCAGACGAGCAAAATTCTCTGGGCCTTATCCGGATCTATTCTGCATAGAAAAAAGTGCTAAAGCCGAGGTGAAGCAGCTTATCTAACAATAGTGCATCATTACGTGTTGTAGCAGATCTCTCCAAAGAAAAATATTAGACAAAAAAAAAAAAAATCTACTTGGAAGCTTTGAAGCGACAACACGCTACATTTCTTGTAATTTCTTGCTTTTCAATCACTGACAACACTCGGCAACACACAACCAGTCCACACCTACTATAAAACTTCGGGATGGAGCGAGAGAGTTTTCCAAATCCAAGTTGTCGCCCTTTTCTTGTCTCGACAGATACCTGTTCCTGGCTTTCGCTCCAGTAAATGAGGGAGTAAAAATCGATCTCTGTGCTGCGTCTTACCCTCTGTCTCTTGGTTCGTTTCGGCCTTTGGCTTAAGAGTCAAGACAACTCACCGTAACCACCGGTGTAACAGCCCATTCTTACCCCTCTCTGGAACTTACCCCGGGGTAAGTCTGGGCTAGCCTGCTTTTTACCCCCGGGGTCATTCCAGGACTAGCTGGATCTTACCCCCCCCCCCCCCCCAGTTAGAACTGACCTCCCCCCCTCAGTCATCTACATTGTACAAGGTACACAGGCAGGCACTCAGGAGACATAATTAGCTGTGAAAATAGTTAAAATCTCTGATATACATTAAAGTGACCAATGGTCAGTGACACTGACCACTAGTTGTCTGCATTGCACAAGGTATACAAACACTCATGAGACACTGATTAGCTGTAACATAGTCGAAATATCTGATTTACGTCATAGTGACCAGTGGTCAATGGCACTAACCTCCAGTCATCTGCATTGTACAAGGTATACAGGTACTCGGGAGACTATAATTAGGTGTGAAATAGTTAAAAACTCTGATTTACGTCATAATAGCCAGTAGTCAGTGGCACTGACCACAAGTAATCTACATTGTACAAGGTACACAAGCATTCGGGAAAATCTAATTAGCCGTTAAATAGTTAAAATCTCCGATTTACGTCATAATGACCAGTGGTCAGTAGCACTGACCACTAGTCATCTGCACTATACACAGGTACTCAAGAGACTCTAAACCCCCGAGAGTGTAAGTTCCAACTGGGGGGGGGGGGGGGGGGGGGGTAAGTTTTAGCTAGTCCTAGAATGACCCCCGGGGGTAAAAAAGCAGGCTAGCCAAGACTTACCCCGGGGTAAGTTCCAGAGGGGGGTAAGAACGGTCTGTTACACCGGTGCTGGCGGTGGTCCGTCTTAGCATTACAAGGCACAGACAGAGTCTGTCCGATAACGCAAAGCCCCGGAGCCGCAGCTGCCTGCAAACTTTGTAGTGCTTCCTAGTGCCAGACACAAAGAGCTCAAGGTAAATGTGTTGCATCCGCTGGTCTTCAATGTCGTTTTCGACTTCTGTTTTTACAAGTGTGCAAATCGGCGAGGTTATACGAGAAATCGGCATTGCAGACAAAAACGTCTGCCGCAGGTCAATTTTTGTGTAAAAACGTAGTTTTCTTCCTCCAGTTGCAACAATAAACACTTGAAATAAATTGGCATTGCAGCCAGTTTTGATCTTTTGATGAAAACCAAGGGTTTCTAACAATTCGAGTTTGACTTTCATGCTCTTTTAAGAGTTCTTTGGATAATTTACTTTTTTTTCCAGGGAGGATTGGTTGGGGGCGTTAATCACTCATTGTGACCTCTTGATAGTTCCCCGACATAATAAAAAGAACAAACTTTTCAACTAACGCAAAGAATTGGACAGTATTGTCCTGAGACAAAGAATGGCAAGAGCGTGGTATGTGGACCCGACTGAACGTTTTGTCAGATGAACAAGTGAAACTCTGGGAACGAGAGACTGGAGGATTTGGAAAGGCATGAGATAAAAATCCACAGGAATGGGGTAGCCTTACGCAAGCCGTCGTTACGAGTAAAAACACCGATACTTGGTCTTCACCGCCATGAAAATAAGATAACACGATTTGTTAGCAGTGCTAAATCGACAGTTTCTCTGCTGCATCAGTGCATGAGAGGCTCTCTCTCTCACGTAAAGGACGACGACTCTGGTGCCTCCTTTCAAAAATGTTGTAGTCTGCTTTGATACTTTGGAGAGGATGGACAGGGGGCGAAGAGGAGGGGTGGGGAGGGGGATGGTGAATGGGGGGGGGGGGGGGGGGGGGGGGGGGGAAGGAGCAGCTCAAGTCATCTCCCAGACTAGGCGTGCGTACAAAATGTTGCCAGTGTCTATCTAACTTTGCTCTCGCAGCGAGATTTCGCTCAATCTGCATGTCCTTCGCCTTTTCGCGGCTAAGAAACATCCCTCAGTTTCATGGGGTTGCTTTCTTATAACATTCTTCTCCTTGGACGATGCGTTAACATCAACAGAGAGCTCTTCGCATCGCATTCACCTGATACTGCGTATTGGGGAAGGTCAACACTCTCTCGGCAGGCGCAGACTGAACGTCTCCCGAACAAAAATGAAGAAAAAAAAAAAAAAAAAAAAAAAAAACCGCAAACAAACGAAGCTCGTGTAGCCCTCCAGCAGGCAGATTTCCAGTGGCAGTTCCAAGGAAGACGATCAGTGGAGATCAACATTACCTCTCTGTGGAACCGTTTAGGTTGTCAACACGCTGCAGACTGCCAGACTCTCGGGAAGAACTGTAAGCTTACAAGACCACCGTCTAGGGCAGACCAGAAATCACGCCCCACTGGTATCAGTTTCCGATTTCCGGTTGACGTCATCCCGAACATATTACGTTCTTTTTTTTTCAGTGTCATTCCCCTTTCGTTTCGTACTTTGGGCAACTGCGACGGATTTTCCCGGGGCTGGGCGAGAAAGATGGAGAAGGGTGGGGAGGAGGGGTGGGGGTGGGGGGGGGGGGGGGGGATCGGGGCGAAAGGAATGGAGAGTTTTGCACTCAGTGTCTATTTTCAACAGTCCTCCAATAGAAACATTCTCCCCAGTATGCCCCCCCCCCCCCTCCATGCCCCTCCCTTTCCCCACCACCTCTCCTTTCCTCACCTCTTCCACTTCTTCCCTCCTTTCACCCGTCTTCGCTGAGCCTGTATCTCCACTTGTACATAGAAGAGCGACCCACGCAATTCAGACAACGCGAGGAGCAACGAGTTTTGAGTAAACACGTCGATACTCCTACTTGGTTTCAATCCGGTTTCAGTCATCTGTTTAATCACTACTTTAGTTCCAAAGAGGTACCGCCATATCTAATTCCGTTGCACTTTTTTTTTTAATCTAAAGTCGTAACAACCTCTAACGAATACAAATCTAATCTTCTTCATTCTTTGGAAAGGAGAAGAGATGGGGAGGGGGTGGGAGCGTAGAAACAGTCACCTCTCAGACTAAACGCCCTTCCCAAAGTTGTGTTAATATTTAACCATGCTGCTAGCGAGATGTTCCGTAAAACACGTCTCGCTCGCTCTCCTCGTCATGTCGTTGCTAAGAGACGACTCTCAACTTCCTGGTTTTGTTTTCCAATAACATTCGTCTCCTTGGATGCATGATGCTTTGTTATCAACACAGACCAGCCCTCCTCGTTTATGTCCGAGATTTGCCTCGGAAATGTCATCACTATCGGCGCAGGCACAGCCAGAAGGTTTTCAAAACATGGAGAGAGAGAGAGAGAGAGAGAGAGAGAGAGAGAGAGAGAGAGAGAGAGAGAGAGAAGACAAGACGAGACAAAATTCTTTATTTACGAGGATAATAGATACGCACTGACGCGCTTTTTTACCTCCAGTCCTCGCCCTGAGTTGGGACTACAACATGCAGTGAAATGAAATAATGTAAGAAAGCAAACAAGCAAACAAAGCTTGACAAAGTTTGACAAGAGAGAGAGAGAGAGAGAGAGAGAGAGAGAGGGGAGAGAGAGAGAGAGAGAGAGAGAGAGCACATGAAGTTCGTGTATTCCACGAGCTACCGGATGTTTAATCTCAGGTCACCATTGGAAGACGGTAACTGGAGATCACCATTTTCCCTGTTGAGAGCCGTTCAGGTTGCCAACGTGTGGCGGCGGCCAGTGAGACACACGGAAAGAAGTGTCAAAATCAAACGTCCATGATCAGACCAGCAGTCTCACACCCCCCATTAGTATCCGTTTCCGATTTCCGGTTGACGTCACTCAGCATATATGATGACGTTCTGCTCACTCACAGTCGTGGAACTTTAGTTTCGTACTTCTGCCCGGCTGTGGTGGGTGGGGGGTGTGCCCGTGATGGTCGACAAAGATGGGGGTGGGATGGGACCCGAGCGAAAGGAACGGCAGGCTTTGCATTCAATGTTTATTTTCTACACTCTTCCAGTAGTAATACAGTTTCGTTACACGCTCCTCCCCTCTTCTCCTCCCTCTTCCCTCTCCTTTTCCTAGCTCTATATTTCTACCAATATATAGAAACGTGACTCACACTAAAAAAAAAAAAAAACAAAAAAAAAACCAGAAAACTGAGAAGCAATGAGTTAAAAAACAAAACAAAGCAAAACAAAACAAAACAAAACAAAACAAAACAAAACAAAGCAAAGCAAAACAAAACAAAAACAAAACAAACAAAACAAAACAAACAAAAACAAGCGAACCCAAAGTCGCATGCTTCTTGTTGTGTTCACTGTAAGGGAGAGTAATGGTGGTGGTGGAGGG
>JADBJO010001147.1:200619-205619 GCA_016801955.1 Conus betulinus | reverse complement strand
AGAGAGAGAGAACGCAGTCGCTGTTCTACAACTCAAAAGGGGAAGCACTATTTCCCATACATCTGGATTCTCTTACAAAAAGGTGATGGACATTAAATTTGGTCATACGACAGTATGACCGAGAACCGTGACAATGACAAAACGACCAGTCTCCCAACATTGACACACAAGGGCTTCAGAACGTGATTTTTTAATAGGAGCAACGTCGGCAATTCATTGCCATCTTGCAGGATGTTGTAGGAGGAAAGCAGGAGAGAGAGAGAGAGAGAGAGAGAGAGAGAGAGAGAGAGAGAGAGAGAGACAGACAGACAGACAGACAGACAGACAAAGACAGAGACAGATATAGATCGAGAAAGAAACAGAGACAGAGAGGAAGGCAGAGAGCGAGAGAGAGAGATAGACAGACAGACAGACAGACAGACAGACAGACAGACAGACAGACAGACAGACACAGACAGACTGACAAAGACAGAGACAGATACACAGAGAGAGAGAGAGAGAGAGGGCATAAGCATATACCAAAAAAGTGATATCTCAAACGAAAAAAATATAATGAAAGAAGGGTCTTATATAAATCAAACCATGCAATTCAGAATTGAAGAGAACTGAGACTATCAGCAACGCGTATCCCAGTAACAATGATAACAATGTCATACACGTCTGTCCTAGTGGCATTCAAACTATTGATAAAATGTCACCAAGGAAAAAAAAAGTCAAGTAACGCATTACTAAAACATGACAGGATAAACAATTGCAGAAGAGCCGGAGACAGAGAAGAGAGGAAGGTGTGTGTGTGTGTGTGTGTGGGGGGGGGGGGGGGGGGGGGGGGGAAGAGGATGATATAGGGAAGGGAAAGAGTGGGGAAAGACAGAAAAAGAAAAAAGGAATGAAGGAGAGCGAGAAAGAGAGGGAGGAAGAGGAGAGAGAGAGAGAGAGAGAGAGAGAGAGATGTACATGTAGGTGGACAGACAAGAGAGAGAGAGAGAGAGAGAGAGAGAGAGTCAGTCAGACAGACAGAGAGCGAGCGAGCGAGCGAGAGAGAGAGAGATAGAGAGAGAGAGAGAGAGAGAGAGAGAGAGAGAGAGACGACAGACAGACAGCGAGCGAGCGAGCGAGCGAGCGAAAGAGAGAGAGAGAGACAGACAGACAGACAGACAGAGAGCGAGCGCGAGCGAGCGAGGGAGAGAGACAGACAGACAGACGAGCGAGCGAGCGAGCGAGAGAGAGAGAGAGAGAGAGAGAGAGACAGAGAGAGAGAGAGACGGACAGACAGACTGAGGGCGAGCGAGCGAGAGCGAGCGAGAGAGAGAGAGAGAGAGAGAGAGAGAGAGAGAGAGAGAGAGACAGACAGACAGACAGACAGGCACAGAGAGAGAAAGAGAAGAAGAAAGGTAATGTTGCTTATAGCCCAGCCGACCGCAAAGGGTCATATCAGGGCTGTGTGAAGAAGAAGAAGAAGAAGGAGAAGAAGAAGAAGAAGAAGAGAAGAAGAAGAAGAAGAAGAAGAAGAAGAAGAAGAAGAAGAACAACAACAACAACAACAACAACAAGAATTAACAAACCGACAAACTAAAGAAAGAAAGGAAGGAAACAAGAAAGAAAAGCCACTCAAACAAATCTCAGCAAGCCCTTTCCAAGACCGGCTCCCTTCCATCGAAGCCCCAGAAGAATGATTCAACATTTTCAGATTCGTCGGCAGTACTATCAACTATTCCAACTAAGTTTTTCTCCATATGTGTAATTTTGAAAAAAAATCGTCTACTACTTCAAGGACGGTTTGGTGCGCCACGATCAACGTTTGCTGGTTTGAAAAGGGTGGGTTAGGTAGCCCAAGAACGATCGGAATAATGACTAGTATTTATAAAATGCAGCGCCCTGCCTTAGCAACTCAATGTGCTGTGTACACACCAGCCCCTCTCCAAGCACCTGTTCCAACCATTCCCTCCCCGTTCCTCACACCCATCCTTCCTGCCTCCCATATTACTAGTTGATACTGAAAAAACTTTATGCCATGCTCTCAGTTACGACCAGAGCAGGTCAAAGTTGTAAATTTGTATTGAGAGGATGTTTGCAATTGAATCTTATTACCAAGAAAACCCTATTCATGTTCTGAACAGATTTGTTTACCAATGTCAGTGAAAATCAAATGTCACGTTGCACTAATCGGTGCAGCCGTTTGATGCCTCTAGATCGTGTCTCATTAACCCTTCACGGTCCAGGAATGTTGCCAGCAGTCTTTAGTTCCAGACTAGGAAGAAGAACGAGCTTGGCATTATGAGGGGAGATAATTTAGGGACGAGCATGCCCGGATTAATCGGCAATGCTACCAGTGTTTGAAAACGGGTCTACCAAACGCACAAAGTCTTGACCTTATAGAAACTGAAGCTAACCTTAAGCTTAGTCCAAGCATAGAGCGTCCAGAAGTTTCCAAGGCCTTCAGTTCGTGCATTCTAAGCAGTTCTAGGCTCTGTGAGAAATTGTCAGGTGTGCGTTCGTTTAGGAGGCAGTTACGCGCGCAATACTGAATATTGATACTGAGTTATCTCAAAAGACAAACGTGACATTTGCTTTTCTCTTTGTTATTAATCAAACCAGCCTAGAAATGAGCAGACAGTCAAGTGAAATCAAAATTCAAGATGATTCACAAAAAAATTACGACATTTTCTTCAGCTATCCAGTCACTTATGGCGTGACGTATAATTTCCATTAAAAATGAAAATTAAGCTTGGGTCAGTAAACAGTATAGTCTTCCAATTCATTTCGTTTTGTTTATTGCGCAGCGAGTCCAGTGCTCAACTGGATATTCCCTGCAATCAGTGGAATGTTGAAGGTGTAGACATATTGGGTGACCAAGCAGCAATTTTTACATTCTATATACAACTGCTGGTGCTGACTTCATTTGAAAACTAAAGGGAAAGATGTGTGCGGGGGATGGGTGGATAGGCATGGATGCGTGTGAGTGGGTGTGGGTGAGTGTAAGGAAGGAGGACTGGGGGCATGGGTGCGGAGGTTCCGGTGGTAAGTACGGCGCAGAAGAACAGCATCAGCACGTGGGAAGGGAGGGAGGGAAGGGGGTGGGTGGGTGGGAGGAGTAGTCGGGGCGTTGGATGAGTGGAATGAATGGAGAAGATGGAGCAGAGACAGAGGAGGTGAAGAACCAAGGGGAGAGAAGGCGAACAGTGACCGGTGAGGGATTCTCCGACTCGGGATTTGAAACCCTCCAGTGAGGTTGATGTCACTTCGTCTGGTAGAAGACAACCCATGGTGTGTGGGGAAAAGGTGTACGCCCTGCGGTTAAACAAACTGAAAAGAGAAAATGACTATGCTACCGAATGAAAGAGACAAACAGACTACAAGACAAATACGACGCCTGTTTACCTCTTTGGTCTTCTTCGGGCAAGACAAACGCAATATTTAAGTCCTCCATATCCATTTCACGCCCAGTTAATTGAGTAAATAAGCGACTGTTCGTACTTCATGTTCATTGTCTTGAATGTTGTTTATCTTACCTGAAGAAGACCAGAGAGGTCGGAACGCGTCGTGTTTGTCGTGTAATTTGTTTCTTTGGTTCGGCACCACAGTACTTTTTCTTTAAAGATGTTGCACTTTTCGTCTGCAGTCACCTCATTTTGAAACGATCCCTCACGCTGGTTTTCCAAGGAGGGAGAGGCTGATGATATAGGGACGAATGGATCTTGCAGGTAAATTTCTTCTTCTTCTTCTTCTTCTTCTCGAACACTCAGATGGTGATGCCAGTTGCCCGCAGGAAGTTTGCTGTCCTCCGAAGGTCCGCCAGGTCCCCGTAGAGCTTGGCACTCAGAGCCAGTGGCTCCGGCCATGTGTCCTGCCTGGCAGTAACATGGTGGTGACAGTCCTGTACTATGTGCTCGGTGTCCATTTCGGCCTCTCTGTTTGGGCACATCGCAGACTCGTCAATCTTGTTCTTCTTGAACATGTGTGTATTCAGTGTAGGTGGTCTGGGGTCTGGCCCGCACAGGCTGTTGGCGGTGATCTCCCCTACTTGGGCAAAGCGTCTCCACTATCTTTAGTGGGGTCTAGTTCAAAGTGAGTGAACGTAGCCTCCGAGCTGGATGTTTAGCGGTGCCAACCAACACACCACCCAAGGAGCGTCAAACGGCGTAACCAGTCGAAGTTTTTTCCACACATTTGGTCAGTAGTTCCACAAGACAATCCAGACAAACAGATCACAGGGAAAAAAAAAAACACGATGCGTTTCGACCTCTCGGGTCTTCTTCAGGCAAAACAAACAACATTTAGGACAACGAACGAGAAAATGTGAGACGATAAGTGGTTGCTCGTTCTTCGTTTTCATTGCCCTAAATGTTGTTTGTTTTTGCCTGAAGAAGACCCAAGAGGTCCAAATGCATCGTGTTTTGCCCTGTAATCTGTTTGACTGGATTGTCTTGCGGAGCTAATAACTTTTCTTTTTAAAAATTTGCTTCAATTTCTGCCTTCAGTCACCTCGTTTTGAAACACACCTTGGTGTTAACGACGATCAGAACAGCACCATTCTTCAGACACTTTCACCCGGTTTCGACTAGCATCACAGCTAAACTGTTGTAGGTCATGCCCACAAAACAGTCTGGAGCGAAGTTTTTTTTTTTTTTTTTTTTTTTTTTCAGGGTTGATGACCAGTTTATGACCCAGCCCCAGTGGCGGTCAATGGTTCCTGATTCTCACAGAACTGGATCTGGAATACAACTCTTTGATTGTGAGCCACCACGGCGAGCTATGATTTTTTTTTAATTAAATACATATTTTATTACAAAACATAAGAACAACTTATAAGTAAGGTATACAAAACACATACTTATCGCAGTAAGACAATAACAACTACAGCAAAATATGCATCATCATCATCATCATCATCATCATCATCATCATCATCATCATCATCATCATCATCTTCATCATCGACATCTTCAACATCATCAGCTTGCTACCACTGTGAATACAAATACCATCAATAGAACTACTAC
>JADBJO010001147.1:183119-185619 GCA_016801955.1 Conus betulinus | reverse complement strand
GGGAGTAAGTACACCTGTCAAAGTCAAAAAGGTAGTACGTTAAATTATAGACAAGGGTGTCAGGTCATGGGGAGGTAGGTATACATGTCAACAAGGTCAACACGTGGGATTATAGACAGACATAAACCATGGGGAATGAGGTAGGTCACAAGGTCAAAACGTGGGATTATAGACAGGAGTATGTCACCATATGTGAGGTCGGTACATGTCAACAATGTCAACACGTGGGATTATAGACAGACATGTCAAAATGTGGGAGGTAGGTACAGGTCATGGTCAAAATGGGAAATAAGAGAATGTCACCATGTGTGGAGGTAGGTATACATGTCAACAATGTCAACACGTGGGATTATAGACAGAATGTCACCATGTGTGGGAGGTAGGTATACATGTCAAAAAGTCAACAACACGTGGGATTATAGACAGACATGTCACCATGTGGGGAGGTAGGTACACATGTCAACAAGGTCAACACGTGGGATTATAGACAGACATGTCACCATGTGGGGAGGTAGGTACACATGTCAACAAGGTCAAAACGTGGGAATAGACACACATGTCACATGTGGGGAGGTAGGTACACATGTCAACAAGGTGGGATTATAACAGACACATGTCACCACATGTGTGGAGGTAGGTACACATGTCAAAAGGTCAACACGTGGGGAAGTAAGTACGGTACACACGTCAACATGTGGGGAGGTAGGTACACATGTCAACATGTGTGGAAGTAAGTACACACGTCAAAATGTGTGGAGGTCGGTACACACGTCAAAATGTGTGGATAAGTCGGTACACACGTCAAAATGTGTGGAGGTCGGTACACACGTCAAAATGTGTGGAGGTCGGTACACACGTCAACATGTGTGGAGGTACACATGTCAACATGTGGAGGTCGGTACACACTGTCAAAAGTGGTACGTACACACGTCAACATGTGTGGAGGTCGGTACACACGTCAATGTGTGGAGGTCGGTACACACGTCAACATGTGTGGAGGTCGGTACACACGTCAACATGTGTGGAGGTCGGTACACACGTCAACATGTGTGGAGGTCGGTACACACGTCAAAATGTGTGGAGGTCGGTACACACGTCAAAATGTGTGGAGGTCGGTACACACGTCAACATGTGTGGAGGTCGGTACACACGTCAAAAATGTGTGGGAGGTCGGTACACACGTGGAAAAATGTGTGGAGGTCGGTACACACGTCAAAATGTGTGGAGGTCGGTACACACGTCAACATGTGTGGAGGTCGGTACACCACGTCAAACATGTGTGGAGGTCGGTACACACGTCAAAATGTGTGGAGGTCGGTACACACGTCAAACATGTGTGGAGGTCGGTACACACGTCACATGTGTGGAGGTCGGTACCACACGTCAACATGTGTGGAGGTCGGTACACACGTCAACATGTGTGGAGGTCGGTACACACGTTCAACATGTGTGGAGGTCGGTACACACGTCAAAATGTGTGGAGTCGGTACACACGTCAAAATGTGTGGAGGTCGGTACACACTTCAAAATGTGTGGAGGTCGGTACACACGTCAAAATGTGTGGAGGTCGGTACACACGTCAACATGTGTGGAGGTCGGTCCACACTTCAACATGTGTGGAGGTCGGTACACACTCAACATGTGTGGAGGTCGGTACACACGTCAACATGTGTGTGGAGGGTCGGTACACACGTCAACATGTGTGGAGGTCGGTACCACACGTCAACATGTGTGGAGGTCGGTACACACTTGTCAACATGTGTGGAGGTCGATCACATGTCAAAACGTGTGGAGGTAGGATCACATGTCAACATGTGTGGAGGTAGGATCACACACTCAACATGTGTGGAGGTAGGATCACATGTCAACATGTGGAGGGAGGATCACATGTCAACATGTGTGGAGGTAGGATCACACTGTCAACATGTGTGGAGGTAGGATCACATGTCAAATCAACATCTGGGAAGCAGGTACTCGTGTCCAACACTTGTGGCACTAGCTTCACCAATCAACATATCGGGATCAGGTACTCGTGTCCACACTTGGGGAACCAGGTCCACATGTCCAACAGCTGGGATTGTTGGTATACATGTCAACATGTGGGGAGTAGGTACTTATGTCAACATGGGAGAAGCTAGGCAATATCAACATTTGGGGAAGTAGGTACCCATGTCCCCCCCCCCCCCCCCCCCCCCCCCCCACACGTGGAGAAGTAGGCAATGGTCAACATGTGGAAGTAGGTACCCATGTCAACAACGGAAAGTAGGCAATGTCACCATGTAAGGAAGTAGGTACCCATTTCAGCTTTCATCATGGGGTAGTAGCTACGTATCTCAACGTACGGAAGTAGGTACATGTATGAAAATGTTGGTACAATAGTTGTTGTTGTTGTGTTGTAAATGAGGTACATATGTGAAAGTGTGAGGGATGTAAATGCCACATAACAACGAGTGGGAAGAAGGTTGGTTCACGTGCCAGTTATAAAATCTGATAGATTAAG
>JADBJO010001147.1:165247-173431 GCA_016801955.1 Conus betulinus | reverse complement strand
TAACATTGACGACCAAAAACTACCACCACCACTACCTACTGCCCACTACAACCTTACGGCACTACTAACCTAATACTTCTTATACTGATACTAATTATATATACTACTACTTAACTTACTTAATAATACTGCTCTGCCTGCTTTGCTGATGCTGTGTGCGCTGCTAGTACAAGGCTACTGTTTATACTACTAGTGCGTGTGTCATTTTTTGACAAGTGATACTGCTTAACAAAACTTAGTTAATACTATTACTGCTATAATAATTAATGATACTACTTACTACTAATGATGATGATAATCCTAATAATACTAATATTAATAAATAATATATAATAATACAATAACAACGACAATCATCATCCATCATCGCATCATCATCATCACACATCCTCACTCATTATGTATTATTATTATGCAGCATCATCATCATAATCATCATCATATATCACCGTTCCAAACCAAACAAATCCAAAACAAAGTACAACTATCGATATGAAAAACGAGTTTCTGTTTTTGTGTTTGTTGGTTGTGCGTTTGCTTGGGTTGTTATAATACCTGTTTTTTTTTTTTTTTTTCGACAACGTGAGTTGAAAAAGTGTTTCCTTCTTCAGATGACCTTTTGTTTCTTTTTTCTATCTTTATCTCTTATCTTATCATTAGGATGTCATAATTTAGTTTATTTAGTTTATGTATTTATTTATTGCCCTAGCAACTTTTCACCGCTGAAATCGATTGCATTTGGTACGATGTTCTGTTACAAGCCGTTGGACACCACACACCACCCTTCACTAGCCCTGGGTTTGAGCTGGTTATGGAACTAATACTTAATCTGAAGAAAACAGTGGACACCTTGCGCAAAATCTTCTGGGAATTGGCTGACATTCTCCGGAGCTCAAAGAAGCCACTTACGAGACACGTAAGCCAAGCCACAAAGACACGATTTCTTCTTTAAAATTAAGTGGTTTGCAAAAATTTTGCAAGAAGAAGTTATTTTTTGCCCCCGGTTTTTCCCCCCTGTCTTTTTATCAGACTCCATTGCAAGTTGAATAGAATCAGATGAAATGCAGACAGAATATTTGTGGTAATGATATAAATGTTTATGTCGTTTTTGTTACTGCTATAATAAAATGTAGTGTG
Organism: Conus betulinus; assembly: GCA_016801955.1. Taxonomy (NCBI): domain Eukaryota; kingdom Metazoa; phylum Mollusca; class Gastropoda; order Neogastropoda; family Conidae; genus Conus; species Conus betulinus. Next base: position 172,294 of record JADBJO010001147.1, on the reverse strand, counting down.
GTTTTTAGAACAACGCTGTTAATTTGTGTGTAAACGTTTTTCTTGATTAATTGAAAAAAAAAAAACATTGAAAAAAAACAAGTACAAAAAAAAAAAAAAAAAAAAAAAACAACAAAAAAACAAAAACAAAAAAAAAAAAAAAAAAACAAAGTACGAACGGATTGACCTTTAGTAGATTCTATTGAAAGTTTCGTGTCCTTGAGTGGACAAAGTAGGGTCAAGGGTAAGGCAGGGTCTTGGCAAGGAAGGGAAGGAAGGAAGGCAGGCGGGTTCTTTCATTTTAAGCTGTGACATTGACAAGGGTGTTCTCCCATTAATTTTTTAAACCCGGCATTGATTCAAACGCCAGCAAAATGCAACAATTTGCGCCGTCTGGCGAAATAAAAAAAAAAACAAAAAAAAAAGAGGGAAAAAAAAAAAAAAAAAAAAAAAAAAAAAAAAAAAAAAAAAAAAAAAAAAAAAAAGAAAAAAAAAAAAAAAAAAAAAACGAACAAAAAAAAAAAAAAAGAAAAAAAAAAAAAAAAAAAAATAAAAAAAAAAAAAAAAAAAAAAAAAAAAAAAAAAAAAAAAAAAAAAAAAAAAAAAAAAAAAAAAAAAAAAAAAAGAGAAAAAAAACTAAAGACAAAAAAAATGCAAAAAAAAAAAAAAAAGAAAAAAAAAAAAAAAAAAAAAAAAAAAAAAAAAAAAAAAGGGCGAAAAAAAAAAAAAAAAAAAAAAATGAAAAAAAAAGGCCGAAAAAAAAAACTAAAAGAAAAAACAAAGAAAAAAAAAAAAAAAAAAAACAATAAAAAGGAAAAAAAAAAAAAAAAAAAAAAATGCCAACAATGTTGGTGCTATTTTCCTATTTCGTACATTCTTACCGAGAAAAAAAAAATACGAAAAAACTAACTCTGTTGTATTTTGGCTTTTCGCGATTCTGAACAATTGATTGCAAGCAATTGGGTTATCTTTCGTCCACGTAACTGCTGATTCCTGACGTATAGCGTTCGTAAATGCTCCTGTGGGCCTTTGCTTGCCTATGACCTTCCTTTCTGCTTGATCACATTAAGCTTTGGGGTCTCTCAAAACGATTTGGACTTTTATATTTTTAAATTTAATTTCCTGATGGAATTTTTATAGACAAATCGTTTCCTATTGATGGGGTAAGGGTAATAGTTAGAAATTTAATTTTTGCACCTAATTTTCAAACTCTTGAGCCAGCACCTACTAAAATGTATAGTAGTTTAAAGAACCTTCTTCATATTTGCTCAACACTTGGACCAAATCATGGCCGCATTTTCGCATTTTCTACGAAAAAAAAAAAAAATGTAACAAGTAAAAAAAGTGACATTTTTTCGTAAATTTCACGTGCGATCACTGGATGCAAATGAAAATGCATGCAGCAAACGGTTACAAACACCTTTTTTGTGGCATGACAAATATGTGGCATAATTAACATTTTGCATCCGAAAATTCTTGCGTTTGTCGGCCGGCTTGAAATTTTCCGCTCGCTACAGACAGCGGCCATTGTTACAGTGTCACGCTGTAGGACACCTTTTTTTTTTTTTTTTTTTTTTTTTTTTTTTTTTTTTTACTACTGGCAGAACTTGAACTCTTCCAGTTTCATGTAAACTGCTTCGCAGATCCGATAATTTTTATGCCAAATGACATCCATTAAATTCTTTCTTCGGTCGATCGCAATCCAGCTGGGGGCAAAAAGGTGGTTTCAAAACAGCATCTGTTCAGCTGTCATTGACTGAGAGCAGGCCGGAAACTCCCACCCTGGTCAGAGAAGCCTACGCCCACCTCTTTTCAGTTGATAAAGGCGCCCCCTCTTTGCTTTGAAAAGCGCGAATTACAACAGAAGAAGATAAGCTTACAAACAGAAGCTGAGTTAAATGCCTTTAGGACAGACACAGACAAACAGCAACGCCAGGAACCAAACCTCTCCTCTCTCCACAGCTTTGCTGTCCTTGTCGTTGTCGTTTGTCTGAGCTGCGATGCACTGAGCAGTTGCGAGCAGTGTGGCTAATGCTGGAAGTCCTTCATGTACTACAGTGTTAAAAACCACGTCGGTAGAGCCATGGAACTTCTTCTTCTCTTTCATCTGCGTACGCATGGGGCTGATTACTCTCTGCGGACATCCCCCTCCCTATATGGACCAGGGCAATATTAATCCCATCTACCCTACAAATGGAGTGGAGTTTTGTGTGTATGACCGTTTTTTATTTATCCCGCCCATTAAGGCAGCCATAAGTCAGCCCTCTCCAACTTCGGGAAGGTGCATGCTATGTGTAACATGTCATCATTTACCAACGGCCAAACTGGCCTTGCTCTTTCTCTTCTTTTTCTCTTCCGAAAGTTGGTGATGGGGGATTTTACGTGTGCTGCCAAGATGTTATGCGATGCGGCGTCCACACACGGAACCCTCGGTTTATCGTCTCTCATTCGAAGGACTGTATGGGAAATGGAGTCAGAACTAATGTTAACTCCGATGGAAAAAAATCAACCTGTACCGAAAACGGCCCCGGCGGAGATTCGAACCCCGCAACCCTTGGATTACGAGACCGGCGCTCTACCAACTGAGCTATTCCGGCCCCTGGCCATGGGACAAGATCCAACGGGTCTGGCAAAAAACAATCTCCAGAGAACCGATTAAGGCGTGAGGCGTGGCAGGAGGGGGGAGGGAGGACGAAGAAAAAAAAAAATGATGGTCTGTTATAAACATTGTAGGGTGAAACAGGGAATACAGTCCTAGAGACCCAGGCCTCGGCTCACAAAACGACAGACAATGAAAAGCTCTTTGTTTCTCTTTCGTATATATGTGTGCATGGTTACGTTGTTTGCCAATAGACAATGAAAAACTCTTTGTTTCTTTCATCTATCTATCTATCTATCTATCTATCTATCTATTCTATCTATCTATCTATCTATCTATCTATCTATATGCATGGTTACGTTGTTTGCCAACAGACAATGAAAAACTCTTTGTTGCTTTCACACACACACACACACACACACACACACACACACACACACACACACACACACACACATATATATATATATATATATATATATATATATATATATATATATATATACATATATATATATTCGTTAAAATGATGTATCAAAATGTAGAAGTAAAGTATTAGTTTAATACCTCATTTTAAGAGATGTTGGTCCCCAGGTGGTTGAGCTTTTTTAAAATCTCGAAGGGCACTTTGATACTATATATATAGATAGATAGACAGACAGACAGACAGATAGACAGATAGATAGATAGATACAGATAGATAGATACAGAGAGAGAGAGAGAGAGAGAGAGAGAGAGAGAGAGAGAGAGAGAGAGAGAGAGAGAGAGAGAGAGAGAGAGAGAGAGAGAGAGATGCAGGGTTTACGGTTGTTTGCCAACAGACAAATGAAAAATTCGTTGTTTCCTTCATATGTATACATGGTGACGTTGTTTGCCAGGTCACCACACTGGGGGTGAATGAGAATGAGTGGTACGTGAATTCGTAATGAGTAGGGTTTGGCTGAAATTGCACTCTAAAAATTACCATTTTATATTATTTGCTTCCTCTTGTTCATCGTCGTTGTCCTCGTCGTCATCGTAGTCGCAGAAGTAGTGGTAGTAGGAGTAGGAGTAGTAGTAGTAGTATAGTGGTAGTAGTAGTAGTGGTTAGTAATAATAATAGTAGTAGCAGTAGCAGTAGTGGTAGTGATAGTAGTAGTGGTAGTGGTAGCTGTAGTAGTAGCAGCAGCAGTAGTAATAGTAGGCAGCAGCAGCAGTAGTAGTAGTATTAGTAGCAGCAGCAGCAGCAGCAGCAACACTAGTAGTAGTAGTAGTAGTGGGCCTGTTTACAGAATGATTGTGATGTTTGTTTGGCGGGGTGTGGGGGGTAGAGGGGCTGAATGACAGTGTTGACTGGGCAGTCTGGGAGACCGTTCAAGTAAGAATAATTTCTCTCTCTCTCTCTCTCTGTCTCTCTCTCTCTCTCTGTCTCTCCCTCTCTCTCTCTCTCTCTCTCTCCTCTCTCTCTCTCTCTCTCTCTCTCTCTCTCTCTCTCTCTCTCTCTCTCTCTCTCTCTCTCCCAGTTAGGGAAAGGTTATACTAATAGAGGAAATGTTATAGGCCTGCTTTTCTTAACTTTACCTGAGTGATTAGTATTACAAAGGTTGCGAAGGGCATATATGTTTTGATATACAATAGTCTCTGTGTTGCCTATCAACCCTAGGAAACTAAGGAAAAAAATATTGTTTTGATTAACTAGTTTGTCAATATATGTAATAAAGGCTGGCGTCTCCTCACTGAGACTAAATTCATGCAAGCAAAACGAGAACTATGTTTCATTTTTATTCAGGCTCATACTGTTTCTTGTTTGAAAATTCGAAAATGTGACGCTGCGAACTCTTTGTGTGTACAGACCTTTGGCCTCACAATAAATGGCGCGGCGTTAAACGCGCGTCAAGCGTCAAAAGTGTCAAAGCGTCTCTCTCGTCTCTCGTCTCTCTCTCTCTCTCTCTCTCTCTCTCTCTCTCTCTCTCTCTCTCTCTCTCGAACTGTTTCTCAGTTCAGTTAACACACAAATGTGCCAGTAAGAGTAAGGAAGAAACATTTTTGTTATACAAAGATTTCTTCCATAATTTTCAGTATATGCACCGAGCGCGTGGTGTGTTCTTACTTTTGTTCTTGACCTCTTTGTAGATAGGTCGGTAGCCTTTGCAATTAAACTATTTGAGTTTGAGTTTTGAGTCTGAGTTCCCCTCCCCCCCCCCTCTCTCTCTCTCTCTCTCTCTCTCTCTCTCTCTCTCTTCTCTCTCTCTCTCTTCTCCTCTCTCTGTCTGTCTGTCTGTCTGTCTGTCTGTCTGTCTGTCTCTCTCTCCCTCTCCCTCCCCCTCTCTCTCTCTCTCCTCTCTCTCTCTCTCTCTCTCTCTCTCCCCCCCCCCCCTCTCTCTCTCTCTCTCTCTCAAAGAACAACAAAATCAGATAGCATATGACCAAACGTTTGACTCTTCGTGCTTCAGGCTGTTCGCGTTCATCAGACTGTAACCCAGTGTGACACTGAAAGGACGTATGAGTCAGACAGTGACACTGAAATGGCCTTCGACGTTTTGGTACGTCCCTCAGGCCAATACCAGCGATTTATACCCTTAGATGCTTCCTCTTTTGGCTTGTCTCTGACATTTTTAACTTTTCTCACACTGTTTCTGAGCATCTGTGCGACACCTTGATCTAAATCCAGCCCGTCTTTTTTTTCTTTTTCTACTACGTCGCACTGTTGCTTGCAGCTTGGCTCCAATAGCAGTTTCTTGTTCAGCAGTGCTGGATTTCATTGCATACTTTGGAGGGGAGGGGTTGCAGAGGGGGGGGGGGAGGGAGGAGATAAGGGGTGTATGGCTATCACGGTCAAGACCGAGAAATGGAGAAGAACACCCTGTCTGAAGCCTTTGGCTCTCTAGAAACATGTTGTTTCCCAATGTGGCTCTCTAGAACATGTTGTTTCCCAATGTGGCTCTCTAGAATATATTCTTTCAAATGTGGTTCTCTAGAAAACATTGTGTTTCACAATGTGGCTCTCTAGAACATGTTGTTTCCCAATGTGGCTCTCTAGATCATGCTGTTTCCCAGTGTGGCTCTCAAGAACATGTTTTTTCACAATGTGGCTCTCAAGAACATGTTGTTTCCCAATGTGGCTCTCAAGAACATGTTGTTTCCAAATGTGGTTCTCTAGAAAATGTTGTTTCACAATGTGGCTCTCAAGATCATGTTGTTTCACAATGTGGCTCCCAAGAACATGTTGTTTCCCAATGTGGCTCTCTAGAACATGTTGTTTCCCAGTGTGGCTCTCTAGAACATGCTCTTTTCAAAATGTGGTTCTCTAGAACATGTTGTTTCACAACGTGGCTCTTAAGATCATGTTGCTTTCCAATGTGGCTCTCAAGAACATGTTGTTTCCAAATGTGGTTCTCTAGAAAATGTTGTTTCACAATGTGGCTCTCAAGATCATGTTGTTTCACAATGTGGCTCCCAAGAACATGTTGTTTCCCAATGTGGCTCTCTAGAACATGTTGTTTCCCAGTGTGGCTCTCTAGAACATGCTCTTTCAAAATGTGGTTCTCTAGAACATGTTGTTTCACAACGTGGCTCTTAAGATCATGTTGTTTTCCAATGTGGCTCTCAAGAACATGTTGTTTCACAATGTGGCTCTCAATATCATGTTGTTTCCCAATGTGGCTCTCAAAAACATATTGTTTCACAATGTGGCTCTCAAGAACATGTTGTTTCCCAACGTGGTCTGTAGAACATGTTGTTTCTCAATGTGGCTCTCAAGAACATGTTTCCCAATGTGGATCTCAACAGCATATTGTTTCCTACTATGGCTCTATAGAACATGTTTTCCCAATGTGGTTCTCAATAATATGTTGTTTCCCAGTGTGGCTCTCAAGAACATGTTCTTTCACAATGTGGCTCTCAGGAACATGTTGCTTCCCAATGTGGCTCTCAACAACATGTTGTTTCCCAATGTGGCTCTCAAGAACATGTTTCCCAAACTGGCTCTCAAACACAAGTTGTTTCACACTTGGATCCGTGTATTGAGAGCCTCTTCCGTACTGGGTAAATGTGGTGGTCGAGGTTTAGGTACAGACTTTAAAAAAATATACAAGATTTGGAAAAAAAAAGGGGGAGAAATAGGGGAAGAAAAAAAAAGCTAAAGGCGAGAGAGACGGGGAAGACAAGGTTTACGACAGACAGAAAAGCAATTGGAGTCTGATTAAAAAAAAGGTTGTAAGGCTTCCGTCGACGACTGTACTCAAATCAGCATTAGGCGGTGACCAGACATAGCCACAAAAAGACGCGATTTCAGCACTGACGCAGATAGCCCGTCCCACACGAGCAGTCTGGTACCACAGATACACTTTGACCTCTTCACCTTCACCTTTGACTCCACTGACCCTAGCACGTAGTACTGGGTCACTCTGTCACTCACATACTCCCTCGCTGCACACTGAAGTGGGGATTTTCCTGCATTCCCTCGCTCAGTTGAATTGACGTAAGCAAGC
>JADBJO010001147.1:150247-155247 GCA_016801955.1 Conus betulinus | reverse complement strand
TTTCACGCTTCCCACGCCGTCATCGTCACTCGCCGCCCATCGTCCGCCTCAATAACAAAAAAAAAAAATGAAAAAGAACACAATCATCCTCCTCCACCACCAAACACCACCCACCACCGCCCCCCACAACCACCATTACCACCTTCCCCGCTCCCCGTTTCCGTTCTTCCTCTACAGTCTTCCTCCCCCGATACACGAACATTTATTTTTGTTTTGTTTAAATGCTTCCCGAGACGGAGACTGAGTTGCAGCCACCCAGTTCGGCAGACAAGGTCATTGATTACCATACCGAACGCTATATTTGTTAATCACCTGAAAAGTATAAGTTTACACACAGTCTCGCCAGTCTTCTCATGTCCTCTGGCATCAAAGAAAAACGAGCCAACAAACAAACAAACAAACAAAAGACACGTATGGCCCTGAAACTTGATAGACGAGGTATTGAACTAACATTGTACTAGCGGTCAACATCAGGGGTCAGTCTGTTACCTGTCCAAGATGGCGGTTCCCTGCCAGATGAAGCCTAGCATTATAGTTGTTTGATGATACTCGGGCGGGTTTGCACTGGCTGAGAATTGGAGCCGACCAGCGTGCTGTTGTTGGCCTGCCGGATAGGATGGTGATGTTACACCCACGGTCAACAAAAACATGGTCCAGGCTGTCGTTACGTCCGAGCTGATGACCACAACTAGACGGCCAACGATGTACATCATTGAAGATACCGGGGTCACACTGGCCGTGACGGACAATGTGAGACGGCCACCGTGTATACTGTCCATCTTCCACACAAGACGGACCCCCCCCCCCCCCTCTCCTTTTATTTTTTTTTTTTCGCAGAGGAAACCGCACGATTCCCTTTGTGTTAATGACACAATGAGCTTTTATAATTCTAGCTGTTCTGTGGTCGTATGCTTGTTATTTACTGTTTTTTTTTTTTCCCCATCTCTCTCTCTCTGTCTCTCTCTGTCTCTCTCTCTCTCTCTGTATGTGCGTGCGTGTGTGCGTGCGTGCGTGCGTGTGTGCGTGTGTGTGTGTGTGTGTGTGTGTGTGTGTGTGGTGTGTGTGTGGTGTGTGTGTGTTTAAGTATGCTTACATCAACAAAACTCCCTCGACATAAAGTGCAGTCTCCATGACATGTTCAAATTAGGCTAACAAGCATTCCGCCAAAAGGGAATTTAAACGCCAGGAATAAACTGTTTCCTTGATGTGGTGACCTTGAATCAAAGCCAAGGTCAAACGAGGTTAATGCTTTCCAATAAATTCTGAAGTTCAAGATCCAGAATAAATCATGTGTAAAAATAAAATCGGTCTGGAATTTGGGAGAAAAGCGCCGTCCATGTGGATGGACAAAAAATACATCCACAGTGACTTTGAACCTGAAGGCAAGGTCACGCAGAAAAAGCCTTTTTTGTTTGTTTTGTTTGTTAAGGTCTCTTTCGGTCTGTGCTTATCAGCGTGGTCGGGTGGGCTGAGAACAGCAATCACAGGACTGAAGTGAGAACTCGTGTTGAGCGTTTGCGGCAGCGCAGAGATGAACTGTCATGTATGCAAGACCCAGCCAGCAATGAATCATTTGTCGGAGGTAGGAGTCTTGCTCATTTCTTTGTTTGCTTGTTATTTCATTGAAAAAAAATGGAATGAATATATATATATATATATATATATATATATATATACAATAGACTAATAAATTCCAAGGATAAGTAACCAAGCACCGTTCCAGCAACTTACAGAGCAACTAGGTGTTGCAATGACTGCAAGAAATATTCAATTATAAAACAAAACTTGCTCCTATGTCTTAAATTGAAGAAATAGGGGGAGATAAGCATACATATCTGCAGTGGTAGTTAATAACTACCTAACTAACAGTATGTGCTTGAGAGGGTGAATGGGAAATAATACATGCTTCTCAAAATGAGCCTTCAGCAAGCTTATAGTCTCCAAGGGGGAGACAATCTCAAATGAGGAGGAAACTCACTAACATATAACTCCTGGTCAGATACCGGTATTTCGAAACCTGATTGTTTTCTCCTCAGTGACCGCGGAAAGTGGCAACTTGACTCCTCTACAGGAGGACATCACACACACACACACACACACACACACACACACACACACACACACACATATATATATATATATATATATATATATATATATATATATGTGTGTGTGTGTGTGTGTGTGTGTGTGTGTGTGTGTGTGTGTGTGTGTGTGTGTGTGTGTGTGTGTGTGTATTATGTTATGCTATGTTATGTCTAGGGGTTTAAACACTGGATTTTACTAAAAATATTTTTATCCCTGTGGATTTTTATCCCTGCTACTGGCCTCCATAGGCCGTGTCTTTTACACTCACCCCCCCCCCCCCCCACACACACACACACACACACACACACACTTTTTCACAAATTCTAGTCTGAAATTTCATATAGAATTCTTTTTGTCGCTTTCTTCGCCAACTGTCTTGAGACACGCTTTTCATACATGCAGGAAGATCTACGTTATTTTTTGAGAACTTCTTATTATATGAAAGTCAAGTCAAGTCAAGTCAAGTAAACTTTATTATCTCAATTTGAGAAATTAATTTGTGGTCACACACATTCACAGCAAATAAACAATAATTTAGCCATATTAGCCATTTTTCTCACATATGACATACATTCATATAGAGGAATTTGGATTTTCATTAAACATCTTCTCGGTTCATGAAATCAATGGACAGGGGAATAAAACTTTGTTTAAATCTGACACTTCTGCATTTAACCGATCGATATCTTCGTCCTGACTGAAGAAGGTCATACTGATTTGCAAGAACGTGGGTCTGGTCACACGTAATCTTCTTCGCTTTACAAACAACACGGCACCTGTATAGCTCACTCAGACTTTTTTGTCTCTCACCAACGATTTTTCCTCCCACGTTCACCACTTTCTCAAGCACATTTCTGCTCTTCACAGTCAACCCACCATACCAACACATAAATGAGAAAGTTAGAACAGATTCCAAGAAGCATGAATAAAATGTCCGAAGAATGTCAGTATTCACATGAAATGATCGCAGCTTGCGAAGACAATATAATCTGGTTTGACATTTTTTGTGGACATACTCAACATGGGATTTAAAATTCAGCTTATTATCTATAAAAGTTCCTAAATATTTGTATGATTTAACACGTTCTACTTCAGCACCTTTGATAAAAAGTGGTGGTACAGCTTTTGGATTCTTTCTAAAATCAATCAATATTTCTTTCGTTTTTGTTACATTCAGATCAAGATAGTTATGATCGCACCAGTCAGCAAATCTTTGAACCTCCTTAAAGAAAACAGAATCAGAGTTGGAAAGATCCACAAGTGCTGAGTCATCTGAATATTTAATGTACAAAGTTGAATCACTTCCTGAACAATCATTTGTGTACAGAGTAAAAAGCATTGGTGATAAAACAGTACCCTGGGGTGCGCATTTATGTTAATGAGTTTCTTTGCCATCAGATGTGGTCTGTGTTTTTCTCATCAGCAGGTAACCAGGATCCAGTCCCTAACCTGATGATCTCTTCACAGAGCGAAACAGCTGTCGCTTGGTGGTCTTCTTGACCTCCTCTTTATAGGAACAGTCGGACTAACGGACTGGTCACTGGAGAACCTCTTGTGACCTGCTTTCCCACGACTGCAAGCCTATCTTTGAAACTTACGTAATAATTAAACGAGGACGAATTTTTAGTCATATACAAACGAGAATCACCCAGACACCGCTAGCCAGTGAGTGAAGTCATGAAGATAAGCAGGTCAGTGAGTGACTGACATCAGTTCATGGTACAGCCGTCAACCCTGAAGAAGGAGTGCGCTCTCTCGAGGTGTTGTACAGCACATGGCTAGTTTTCAGGCCAAAAAAAAAAAAAAAGTAGATGCCCTCTCGGTTGACAGGGCCACAGCAATCCTGTGAACAGAGATGATGACATCTACAAAACCTACTTAATGCTGTCTTCCTTCTGCTTTATCTTGAAGTCAGTGTCATCTGTTCAAAACGCCACATGCATACCAGGTTAGGTTAGACTGTTCTGTTTTTTTGTTTGTTTCTTTCTTTGTTTGTTTAGGATGAAAACACTGTATCTGGGGCGTAGAGCGTACGATAACACCGTAAACAAAGCAAGGTCAGAGTTTAGGGGGTTACAGTAGAGGTCATGCAGTAACAGCTGCCATTTGTATACACGGAAGTCGCCCTGCTTTTCTGGGGAAAAAATTCAATATGAACAAGATAAATTTGTTCAGGAACTCAGGGTCAACAGATTAACTCAATACCACGAGTCATACGCGTGACTTGTGGACTCCTTGTGCTCCGACGCTGTTAATTGGGCGCACGGATTTGGGAGTAAAAAGTCTAGCATACGATAGAAAGAAAAAGAAGGGTCATGGAGTTGAGCTAGCGCATAGAAAGAGCGAAGCTTTGGATGTTCCTCATTGTAAGATATAATTACGGTTCAAGGGCTTGGACTGTATGACGAATATGTTTTGATTAGGGCTGACCCTATGACTGTCGCTACTTGCTGCTATGAGTGTGTTAAAGAATACACAGCATTGGGGGAGGGACGAGAGAAGGGGGGGGGGGGCTAATCTGAAACTTTGGACGCGTGTATTTGCCCTACACTTAACAATTCTGAGCATGAAATGAATGTTGAAGGAAGGTGATACCAAATGGACGTATCAAACACTAAAGGAACGAGACACTAACTATCCTGTGGCCTTCTTAACATAGTTCAAGAACAAACAAACAAATCAAGAAAAAAAAAAAAAAAAACAATGGAAATAAATAAGAAGGAAAAAGAAAGAGAAAGGAAAAAAAGAATGAGAGCAAACAAGCAATTAAGCAAGATGAAAGAAAGAAAGAAAAAACAAAATGAAAAAAAATGATTGAAAGAAAGAAATAAAGGGGGGAGAAAAAAAGAAAGAAAGAAAGAAAGAAAGAAAGGAAAGTAGGAAGAAAGGCAGGAAGAAAGGAGGGAAGAAAG
>JADBJO010001147.1:145247-147747 GCA_016801955.1 Conus betulinus | reverse complement strand
ACCTTTTGAAAAATATCTCTACAAGCCTTCGAGTGGTTCGGCAGCTTTAACTGGTCGATTTCAAATAAGTGGAGGCGTATTTAATATCCGATTGTATGTATATCTGGACGAGTAATATTCGAGTATAATTGATCAAGTACATGTTATAATTCTGATCAGTTTTTTTTTTTTCTAAAAGTATCTAGTGTAGAAGCTACACCGACATAATGTAGTATCAATAGTGATGTCAAGGAGGTTGAGAGAATCAGTTTTATTCGAAATTTTTGTCGTGAAATTCCCGTCCTTGGATTTTTCGTGTTTATGTTTTGACGTTTTGTCACGACGAAATAAGCATAAATGAGAGAGAGAGAGAGAGAGAGAGAGAGAGAGAGAGAGGGAGGGAGGGAGGGAGGGAGGGAGAGAAAGACAGACAGAGACAAGACAAACAGATAGACAGAGAGAGGCAGACAGACAGACTGACTGACACAGACACACACATATATATATGCAGACAGACAGACAGATAGGCCTCAGGCAGGCAGACAGACAGACAGAGAGACAGAGATGGAGACAGACAGACAAACGGACAGACAGAGACGGTGAGGCAGACAAATTGTCAGGCATACTGTCAGAGACAGAGACAGAGCAAAAGATACACGCGACAGATTTTTTTTTTTTTTTTACGTCGATCTTGTTACCGGCTCTTGAAACGACGGCGACCATAATTATATCCTGTGTCTCTGAAGATAAAACCTGTCTCCGTCTACATTGCATAGCATCAATACATCACGTCACATTGCTAAGAACTCAGGAAAAGTGGCGTTTTCAGTTTCGCGTCGGGTTATGTTTCTCCGACTAGGAAGGGACAGGAAAAAAGGGGACGAGAGTGGGAAGACGGGGGAAGGGGGCGGGGAAAAGGGGGGGGGGAAGGGGGTGAAGGAGGGGGGAGTTGATTTGCATGAACTGCCTCGCTGATTCGCATTTGCTGGCACAGAATAATAATTACGGTTTATTTGTTTTCGTCCTTCCCTCCCCCCTGCCCCCCCCCCCCCCCCCCCCCCCCCCCCCCCCCCCCCCCCCCTCCCCCCATCATTTCCCTCCCCCCTGCGGGGTCGCGGCGTCAACGTGTTGCTATGGCAATCGAGCGGAAGATGTCTCTCAGCAGCGCCACCTGGCGTGAAATTACCTCCCTGTTGTCAGCAATGGCGTTCATTCATCTTCGCGCGCAGAGAGATCACATAGAGCCAGATATGGGCCAACTCCGGTTTCATGTTTGACGTGCAGACCCCCTACCTTCCTATTCCCCAGTCTTCCCTCTCTGGCTGGGAATGTCAAGCGTTTTGTGAGGGCGATTAAGTGTGAACTAAAAGACCTACAGTTTATATTCGTTGTTATGATCGCCCCCCCCCCCCTCCCCACCGCCACCCCCACCCCTACGCACTTGCTAACAACTGTCAGAAATGGATTCAGCTGGTGCCCAGTTCATTCCCACGACCCTTGAATTCTTCCGGGACAGAAAGGAAAGCGATGCGCGTTTCACGGAAAGGTTTGGACAAAAGTATGTTCTCTAGAGTATGCTGTCTTCTCTTCAGATGTTCTTAGCGTCTCCTTTCTGTTAAATGTGAAAACGACTGGATGTGTTTTTTTTTCTCAGGTTTGATGGAAAGAAGCTATGTCCACGTGACATCATTCAATGGATCCCAAATGCTTTCAGAAGGTTTGATATTTATGCATTAAACACTTCCTTCCCTCCTCATTCCTTCCCTCAATGCATCCTCCCCTATTCTCTAATCTTTGCCAATGCTTAGCCCATTATCAAAATGACGGAGGACTTGTCTTCTCGACAGTTATCTCCCCGCCCCCTAGACCCCCTAGCCCCCCCCCCCCCCCCCCCCCCCCCCCCCCCCCCCCAGCCCACACTACTTGCTCCGTAGAACTATATTGATTTCACAGCAGTGTTGCAATATTTCCGGTCAAATGTTTCAGAAATGTAAGTTTATTTGAATTTTAGTTTGCTTGATTGACACCGGGTTGGTATTTCCGTGGAAAAAAACTCTCGCTTAAAGACACAGGAAACCGAGGCACGTTTAATTCATGGAAGCCAGGCGGCGAGGATTCTTGCTTGTTTGGCGAGCGGGCTAAAACAGGCGCGAGTTTTCAAAACTGCCTCAGTACTCTCTTGCATACGTTAAATAAAAAAAAAAAAAAAACGAAAAAGAAACGACAGTCGTACCGTCCTGTGATTGGTGTATGAAAATGAATACTGTTCTCTGATTTGTGCAAAAAACGATGAAAAGGCCTTTCAGCAACAAGAAGCGCTTGAAGAAGTAGTCACATTAGTTCTTCGAATTTATCCTGCACCGTTTTCTTTATTTTCCTCGCATCCTAGTACCTCCCTCGCCTCTAGCATATAAGCTAACACCTCCGCGTGTTCCCGCATCTGTGAAACTCGTCTCTTGCCGCACTTCTTCAGCCTGCGTTCAGAGGACCGACTGTTTTCCGGACTGTTGTTTGTTGTTGT
>JADBJO010001147.1:97747-102747 GCA_016801955.1 Conus betulinus | reverse complement strand
ACTTCATATCACATAAGTATGTAGTGCGATATGCTATTAATTTTCATCATCCATGTGGTATGTACGTATGCGCATATCTAATTGTTTTGAGCGCATATCTAATGGTTTTCTACATGCGCGTGTGTGGGCACACACACGTGTGTGTGTGTGTGTGTGTGCGTGTGTGTGTGTGTGTGTGTGTGTGTGTGTGTGTGTGTGTGTGTGTGTGTGTGTGTGTGTGTGTGTGTGTGTGCGCGCGCGCGCGCGCGCACGCGTGCGTGTGGGTGTATGTGTAAATCTATGTGTATTTGTTTGTTTGTTCGTTTCCTTGTCTGGCCTGCTGTAGTCTGTCGGGTGCCTGTCAGATGCATTGCATACTCTTATATACGAGTTATTACTCTTATCTCAAGAAGTGCGTTCTGTGGTGTTGTTGACAAACAAAAAACTGGTGCGTCGACATCGAAGTGTTTAAAAAGACAGGGCAAAATGTGCTGACGTTGGGAGTGTTGTAGACAAACAAAAAACTGGTGCGTCGACATCGAAGTGTGCTACCACTCAGTGTTTAAAAAGACAGGGCAAAATGTGCTGACATTGGGAGTGTTGTAGACAAACAAAACTGGTGCGTCGTCATCGAAGTGCTGCCACTCAGTGGTTAAAAAGACCGAACAAAACGTGCTGACATTGGGAGTGTGACGCGTGCCCGTATTGAGAGTCCATACGAGTCATATATAGACCATACTCATTATTCTTTGCCTTTGAACATTGTTTACCTTTTTTTGTATATGTTGTTGCACAATTTGTTTGTAACTTTACTTTTTGCTTGTTTCTCATATCATTATCATTTTGCATTGAAGATTGTTCTGTTGTGTGTGTACTATACGGACACAATTTGTGTTTGTATTTAAGTAAAACAAAGAAAAAAAGGTTCCCTATAGAAAAGAGACTGAACAAAGCCTCTGCAGCAGGAGACTTTTGCAATAACTACTATTTACTACGAGCGAGGCAATATTGTGCATTGCCAACTCGTAGTTACAAGTGCAACTACGTGACTTGTGTATTTGTGTCCGAGTGGCTTTTTTTCCCACTTGTTTTCATTTTGGGTTGTTGGTTCTTTGCTTTGTCTTAAGTTTCATTTTTACCTTTATTAGCTCTTCTTCTGTCCCCTTAATCATAATTTTGCTTTAGAAGTACTTCCTTTTGTGTATATCTCTTCATTGCAGAAAAAAGTTTTCCATAAGAATACCATCTGACCGAGGAGCGTACGGACATATAGTGTGAAGATTTTATTGTCTTCTCTTCGTTCTAGTTCCTAAAGTCGTTACGGTGTGTAAACCAACCCATTTTCCCTCTCTTTTATGTGCTTTTATTGTGTTCTCTGACTATACAAATCTTAACGATAGTTAACGTGCAAAATCGTCGTCTCCTATAATCACATCAATATACAACTAGAAATGAACAAGAACCAGTCTGCGTGGCCATGTAAAGAAGGACTTCGAATCTGTCACCTTAATATCCAACATGCAGTCAATAAGACATCAGATATATCAACACTGATTTGGAATCATGGTAAACCTTTCATATTTTAGGACTCTCTGAATCCAGATTAACTGCACACATTAGCGACAATGATGTAACAATTCCAGGATATAACACAATCCCGAAAAGATCCTACAGAAGCGAAAGAGACGGGTCTTCTTATCTACATCAGCGAAACCCTTACCTTCAAACGACTTCTACACCTAGAAAGTAAAGATGTAGAATGTGTCTGGATAGAAGTTAGGCTGAAAAAAAGAAACCCTTCCATTTTGGTTGGATTCTGCTACAGGAATCCATCTCAAAGAGTAAACTGGGTCGACAAATTTATTACAATGATGGATGCAGTCTCGCTAGAATCCAAGGAAATCATTTTACTTGGAGACTTTAACATAGACCTTCTAAAAGTGCAAAACCAATGGACGCAAGCATTCAATCTATTTAATCTACCTCAACTCATCGAATCTCCAACGAGAGTCACCACAAACTCGAAGACACTTTGACCATGTTTATGTTTCAGATAACACTAACATAGCAGAAGCCTGCGTCCCTGTAAAAAACTGTAGTGACCATTACCCAATTTGTGTCACATGGTCCAAAAAAGGAGTAAAAATCCCCAAAACGGGACACAAGACAATAACCTACCGTTGCTTTACAAACTTTAACGACCAAGACTTTTTCTGCATGACTTGCTTAACTCAAATCTCTCTTCAGTTTTTGACATAACTGATCCAGATCTTGCTGTTGAATTTTGGATCAAAACATTTACAGAAATATATGATAAACACGCCCCTCTAAAAACGATTAGAGTACGACATGATCCTAAACCGGCATGGTACACTAAAGAGTTACAGGAGGCAGGTTACCTTAGAGATCTGCTTAAACAACATGGCTATGAAGAAGAATCTAGAAAACTGAGAAATGCAATAAATTCACAGAACGCAGAGAAAAAACAAAATATTATCGAGAACTAATATCATCAAATCAGAACCCAAAATTAGTATGAGAGAGCTATTAACGAGCTTACAAACAATAAATCTTCTTCAAAATCAACTGTAATTAAAGACATCTCTGTCGAACAGCTAAACACGCACTTTTGCACTATAGCTAATAAAATTGTCACGACAGATTCTTCCAAATCAAACGATCTTCAAAAACTGAAACAATATTGCCAAGATAAAAACATCACGTCTGAACTTTATATTCCACCAATAACAGTCTTTGAAGTTTATCACTACCTAACGCACCTAAAACAGTCAGGTACCTGCGGGGTGGATGGCCTAGACGGGAAAATCCTCAAACTATCAGCTCCAGCAATTACAGATACATTAACATACGTCTTCAATTTATGCATAGACAAAAATCATTTTCCCGACAGTTTCAAAAAAAAAGCAAAAGTCATTCCTATCCACAAGGCAGGTGACAACTCAGACCCTGCAAACTACAGACCAATCTCATCATTTCCTCTATTTCCAAACTTTGGAAAAACACATGAACAAACACACACTACACCACCTTAATACATACCATTTGCTTCATCCAAGACAGTCCGGGTTTCGACACAACCATTCATGCCACACAGCCCTAATCAACTTAGTTGATGACTGGCTAAATAGCATTAACAACAACAGATATTGTGGTGTCCTATTCATCGATTTCAAAAAAGCAAGCATTTGATGTGATAGACCATAACCTTCTTCTTAGAAAATTAAAATTGTATGGCTTATCCACAAAAACTCTTAGTTTTTTTCAATCATATCTCGCAAATAGGCAACAATGTGTGAAAATCAATACAACTACTTCTTCATTTCAAACACTTTCCTATGGCGTCCCACAAGGCTCTATCCTGGGTCCCTTACTGTTCACAATTTACATCAATGATCTCTACCACTCCATATCACATCCGCATGTGAACTCTTTGCAGATGATACAACAATACACACAAATCATTCTGATGTTACTGTTCTTGCACACAAACTTTACAAGAAAGTGCGAATGACCTCGTAAAATGGACTGAACTAAATCACATGTCGCTTCACCCTCAAAAAACTAAATCCATGCTTATCACAACCAGGCAAAAAAGACAAAATCTCACTATTAAGTTTCCTCCTGTACATCTGAAAGATGAACCTGTTGAACAGGTAACATGCCTCAAAGTGCTAGGAATAACAATTGATAACAACATTAGTTGGCAAGCTCACATAAACTCACTGTGCAAAAAAAGTTTCACAGAAAAGTTTATCAACTCTCAACTCTCCAAAATCAAACGCTTCCGACCTGCATTCACGCAAGCTCTTTTTTTTCAGTCTCATATTCAATCACACATAGACTATGGATCTACTCTATGGGACTGTGCTAGCGCGCTAACACCCTCAAACCATTACTAAGCCTACACAAGCGAGCACTCAAATTAGTCCTCCTAAAAACCAGTAGTCTTCTGGACTCGGACTATAAAAAGATTCAGGTTCTCCCCTTAAGTCTGAGATTAGATAACAAAAGGGATCGTAATGCACAGGATTGTGTCTGGGAAGGCACCCACCACATTAGTTCACAGATTCCCGATAAATTCCTCAAGAACTCTACCTAAACTTCATGTCCCTGTTCCTAGAATTGACTTATTCAAATCCAGTTTAACATATTCAGGTTCCTGTCAATGGAACTCGCTCCCTGAATCAACCAAACAACAACACCAATGCATATCAACCTTCAAACACCATTATTTCAACCATCTCATCTGCCAGTATTTGCATACTCCGCCATAAATCCACCACCAACCACCACCCTCTCTTTACCTTATGTATGAGCCTGTCTAATTAGAAAGTGTTTTGTATTTGAAATGCACATCTTCTGTTTAGTAAGTATGTCTTATGTGAGTGTGTGTGTGTGTGTGTGTGTGTGTGTGTGTGTGTGTGTGTGTGTGTGTGTGTGTGTGTGTGTGTGTGTTTCCTACTATCTGTTGCCCTCTTGTCATTATGTCGTTGCTTTTATTTTCTCATCTCTCTCTCTCTCTCTCTCTCTCTCTCTCTCTCTCTCTCTCTCTCTCTCTCTCTCTCTCTCTCTCTCTCTCTCTCTCTCTCATGATTCTCCTGTAATGACTTGATATTATCTAGATGACATCCCCCACCCCTACCCGTGGGGTGACTGGGCTATCATTATGCATCCGCCCCCCTCCATTTATGCTTTATTTTCTTTTTTTCCCTGGTGCGTCAAAATCGATTGTTCATTATATTTTAGTCAGCTCTTTCGTGTGTTATATTGCACATGTTGTTAATGTATGTTTGTCTTTATCATGATCTTTCCATGAGTGGTTTCCGTTTCATGTATTCATTGATTCTCTCCAGTTCTGTATCTCTCTGTGTCTTTCTGTCTCTGTCTCTCTCTCTCTCTCTCTCTCTCTCTCTGGTTTTTTTTTTTTTTTTTTTTTTTTTTCTCCCTCCAACTCCATGTCATTTTACTAAATACCTTCTACGCATTTTCATGCTTATGAA
>JADBJO010001147.1:70000-92643 GCA_016801955.1 Conus betulinus | reverse complement strand
TGAGATTCCATCATTGGTTGCCGCATAACAAAAAAAAAACAATGTTTTTTGAAGGGATGAATCAACCCCCTGTGTGCAAAGGCCTGTGTGCTAACTTTATGTGACCATTTTTTGTCTGTTTTCATACATGCTAATCTTGTACGTTATAGTACATTTACATATGTTCCCCAGCCCACCTCACTCCCTACCCCCACTCTCTCCTTCCTCTTCAGTATTGTTATTCTCATTTTTATTTATTTTTTTTTGTTTGTTAATTATTATTCTTATTTTTTGTTTTGTTTTCATTTCTCTTATTTATTTTCATTTGATGTTCTTTTATGATTACATGACCGCTTTGCTTGCTTCTTTGCTTTTTTTGTTTACATTATTAATTGATTTCACTGCATGTTGTAGTCCCAACTCAGGGCAAGGACTGGATGTAAAAAAGCACGTCAGTGCTTATCTATTATCCTCGTAAATAAAAAGAATTTTGTCTTGTCTTGTCTTGTCTTGTCTTGTCTTGTCTTCTCTCTCTCTCTCTCTCTCTCTCTCTCTCTCTCTCTCTATCTATATATATATATATATATATATATATATACATATAGTTTCAAACCCATTTAAAGCTACTGAGGGTCATGGGTTCGAATCCCAGCCATGGCTTGTCCCAAGATGGGAAAAAAAAAGGGCAGCAGAGGGACATCCGGAGTCACGAACCGGGTGTGGCCGAACCCCCCAAGAGTATCAGGAGATAAGGGCCGAAACACTTGCTTGAAGGGGCTTCTCATCTGAGGACTCTGCTGCCACGCTCTCCACGAGTTTTCTTTCTACTGATGCATGGGCATGACTTCCGGGAACAGGCCGGGGGACGTCCGGTAAGGACCGAAGGACGCTGGGGAAAGACCAGAACCAAAGGCTCTGTGGGCTGGCTCCCCACTTTGCCTTCAACATGTGGCTTCTAAGTACAAAGGAAAAGATGCTCCAAGGCTTTACCGAAAGGGGGAGAGAATGATGAGTCCATTGGTGCTCAACCAATCACGACTGCAAATCCCAAACGGACTATGAACATAGACCAAATGGAATATCCATGTGTCTGTGGAAACCTGAAAGCAAAACACAGCGCCCTCAGCAAAGCGGAATCTGTGAGGAAGAGGAAGAGCAAAAAGAAGAAGACACAAGAGCGCTTCTTCAGAGACCCCTTCCAGTTTGCCAAAACACTGTTTGAGCAACCAAAATCTGGGACCCTAAGTGTGGACAAAGGAGTTCTTGAGCAGCATCTGATGAAAACATACTCTGATTCACAGAGCAAAGCATCACTCGACATTCAAGGTCTGGTGTGGCCAACCAACCCTGAGGAACAGTTCAGTGACAAGCCTCCAGTGTTGGCGGAAATCAAGAAGGTGGTCGACAAAGTCAGAGCCAAATCATCACCAGGGCCAAACGGAATACCTTACCAGCTCTACAAGAAATGTCCCAAGGTGCTGGAGTGGCTCCACACGCTGCTGCGATCAGCTTGGAGAAATCAGAAGATCAGCGGCCAGTGGATGACGTCAGATGGTGTGTACATCCCCAAAGAGCAAAACTCAAGTGACATCAGCCAGTTCAGGCCAGTATCATTACTGAACGTCGAAGGGAAAAATCTTCTTCTCGGTCATGGCAGCAAGGCTGACCAAATACCTCATGGAAAACAAGTACCTGGATGTGTCAGTTCAGAAAGGTGGCATCCAGGCGTGGCTGGCTGTGTAGAACACGCCACAATGATCTGGGACGCAATCCAAAGAGCAAAAACAGAAAAGAGAGACCTGGACGTAGTGTGGCTTGATCTGGCAAACGCATATGGATCCGTACCCCATGAGATAATACAGCTGGCTCTTGAGATGTACATGTGCCAAAGAACATCCGCGACATGCTCAAGAAGTACTTCAATGGCCTCTCAATGCGGTTCTCTACTAAGGAGTACACCACAGATTGGATCAACTTGGAAGTGGGCATTGCAATGGGATGCGCAATTTCCCCAATACTGTTCGTGTTGGCAATGGAAGTCATCTTGAAAGCAGCAACAAGCAACGCAAGACAAACAGACCTTGGCGATGGATACAAGATGCCCCCTCTCAAGGCCTTCATGGATGACACTACAGTGATTTAATCCAGAGAAGACGAGACACGTCATGTGCTGGAGAGAGGCTGGACGACTTCCCAGAATGAGTTCAAGCCAAAGAAATCACGGAGTCTCTCACTGAGGAAAGGAAAAGTGGCCGAATCTGTTGTCTTTAGTGTTGCCAACCAGGCCTTTCCAATAGTCACAGAAGAGCCAGTCAAGAGCCTTGGAAGATGGTATGATGATACGCTGAAAGACACACAAAGAGCAAAAAGAAACCAAAAAAGATGTCGGAAAAAGGCTTGGAGACCTTTGACCAGTGTGGGCTCCCTGGCAAATACAAGGTCTGGTGTCTGCAGTTCATGCTGATACCAAACCTCCTATGGTCTCTAATGATATACGACATATGCACCAGCATAGTGGAGGCAATGGAAACCAAAATCAACAAGTTCACAAGGAAATGGCTTGGTGTCACAGCCTGTCTGACTGACATAGCGCTGTACTGTCGCCAAGCAAAGCTGACACTACCACTGAAATCCATCCCGGAGGAATGCAAAGCAGGGGAAGATCAGACTTCAAAGCAGGAGGACTCAGGAGACAAGGTGGTTGAAGCAATCACGCCCCAGCTGAAGACAGGCAAAATGGAAAGTTCAAGAGGCGATGGATTTTGCAAAAGAAAGTCGCAAGATCAGAGAAATAACAGATCACACGCAGACCAATAGATAAGGACCGGGAGTGACCAAACTGAATAGTGGTCAAAGGTCAAAGGAAAATCCAAAAGAGACATGATGATTCTGGAGATGAGAAAGAAGAAGAAGACCAAAAAAGACTCCAAAAAGCAGCCCAACAGAGTCAGCAAGGGCAATGGACAACGTGGAGAATGCACTCCAAAGAAGTCTCACTTGGAATGACATTTGGCACATGGCCCCTCTCAGGATCAGCTTCATTCTCAGATCTGCATATGTCCCTCAAATGCAAACCTGGTGAAGTGAGGGAAAAAAAACAGGCGATCCTGCATGCCCCCTCTGCCATGAAAAACAAACAGTGAAGCATGTCCTAAACTCATGTAAAGTAGCCCTGGCTCATGGAAGGTACACATGGAGGCACAACCAAGTGCTAAAAAATTGTACAAGTAGTCTGGGCTTGTACCAACACCACAAAATGGAAAATCAGGGCTCTAAAAGCACCTGCAACATTATTCACGGCAGGAGGCAGCAAATCATGGCCAAGAACAACAGTACCAATCATATCATGCAGACAGAGTATGCTGGACGGGGCAGATGACTGGGGAGTGCACTGCAGACCTCCCAGAATGGAAGAGTCACCCACAGATCATCAGCAAGAGTGGCATGAGACTAGACATAGTAGGCCACTCTCAGTCAACCAAGCAGCTGATCATGATCGAGCTCACGGTGCCATATGAGAGAACAGAATGGAGGCAGCTCAAGTCTACAAGACTGAAAAGTATGCTGATCTGACAAACAGCCAGAGGAAAGAAGGCTATCAGGTCAAAGTCCTCACTGCAAAAATTGGAGCTAGGGGGTTTGTAGGAACGTCTGCATACAGCCTCATGAAACAGCTCTCAGTTGCACGGAGGGAAAAAAAAAAACAGAGCCCTGAAAGCAATGGCAGAAGCGGCAGAGAGGTGTTCAAGCTGGATCTGGTCAAAGAGGAACAGAAGTCAACTTCATAAGGCTTAATTTTCCTACAAATATCAGGTGTCCCAGTGGCTTAGAGGTTAGAGTGCGAGTCATTAAGTGGAAAATGAGCATGTCCAGAGGGTCATGGGATCGAATCCCAGCCATAGCTCGTCCCAAGATGGGAAAAAAAGGGGCAGCAGAGGGACATCCAGAGTCATGAACCGGGTGTGGCCCAACCCCCCAAGAGTGTCAGAGTTAAGGGCCGAAACACTTGCTTGAAGGGGGCTCCTCTTCTGAGGACTGTCTGCTGCTACGCTCTCCACGAGTTTCTGTCTACTACTGTCCAAGCTCAGTTTGCACCACCGCACTTCGGGCTGATTTTTAACATGTTTCAACTCTTCGTATACTTCGTGGTCTACTTCAAAATCAGTACGTAGAAACTTTATGGAGAGCTTGACAGCAGAAGGTCTTCAGAAAAGAAGCCCACCACAGACAAATGTTTGGCCCTGAACTCCTTACACTCTAAGCGGGCGGAACACAACCAGGTCATGACTCCTAGATGCCCGTCCATTGTGACATGTATTTGACGCCGGCGGGATTTGAACCAGTACGTCTTGGATGGGTGGGCATCTCACGGCGTTCCCTTTTGTTGATTGATTCTTGACCCATATAGCTATAGGACATGTGTTCTACGTTCTCAGTAATTATGAAGTTCACTTTTGTTCCACATCGACAGGAGGAATCCATTTAGTTTCAAAATGAGGAGACTGCGGGCTGAAATTGGAACAATCTTAGAAGAAGAAAAAATTCTGTGTGACAAACAAATTACAAGAAAAAATGCAACGCGTTTCGACTTCTTTGGTCTTCTTCAGGCAAGACAAACAACATTCAAGACGATGAAAACGAAGATCTATCACTTATCTCCTCAAACTGGGCGCAAAATTTACCTCGATGCCCAGTTTGAGGAGAGAAGTGGTTGTTCGCCCCTCGTTTTCATTGTCTTGAATGTTCTTTATCTTATCTGAAGATGACCCAACAGGTCGAAACGGGCCGTGTTTGTCTTGTGATCTGTTTCTTTCGTTTGGTGGAAAAGTACCTTTTCATTTAATAGGGATCCAGTC
Organism: Conus betulinus; assembly: GCA_016801955.1. Taxonomy (NCBI): domain Eukaryota; kingdom Metazoa; phylum Mollusca; class Gastropoda; order Neogastropoda; family Conidae; genus Conus; species Conus betulinus. The sequence goes on along the minus strand of JADBJO010001147.1, from coordinate 87,808 downwards.
AGAATGTGATTCTTTTGCAGTGGCCTTTCAGTGACTTCTGATCCTCGGTCTTCTTACCAGGAATCGAGAGCTGTTTCATGAGGCCATAGTCGCAGGCCCCCCCCACAATGAGCCCACAATCCCCCCCCCCCCCCCCTCCCCGTGTGTGTGTGTGCGTGCGTGCGTGCGTGCGTGCGTGCGTGCGTTTTTGTTTGTTTGTTTGACTTTTGTTGTTGATATTGCGCAGAGCGGACACACAAGGTCAACTGATTTCCCTCATTTCACTATGTTTGAATTTAAAGGCAGAGGTCACATACAGATCTGAGGATGAAGCTGATCCTGTGACAAGCCTTGTGCCATATGTCGTTCTAGATGAGTCTTCTTTACAACGTGTCTTCTTACATAGCTTATCGTCCTTATTGGCTTTGCTGGACTGCCGCGTGGATTCGCTTGGCATCCTCATCTTTCTTCAACTTCTGTATTACCATGGCTGTGTCTCTCGCTTTCTCTTTTGCCTTTGCCCAGCACTTCATTTCTGTTGATCCCAGTCCCTTTTAGTTGTTTGTGTTTATTTTCCTGACCTTGACGTTTTCGTTAGAGAGTCCACTGCCTCCTGAACGTTCCATGTCTACCGGACTTTAGCTCGGGCTGGATGGACATCACAACCTTGTCTCATGAGTTCTCAAACATGGTCAATAACTGGCTTTCCTACATTGTTGTGCTTGACGATGGATTTCAGGGGTAGTTTCAGCTTTGTTTGGCTTCAGTAGAGCACAACGTGAGACCCGATGGGACACCAAGCCATTTTCTTGTGTATTTGTTGATTTGGCTTCCGCTGATTCTGCTGTGTTAGTTCTGACATCGTTTATCAGCAAACGCCAGGGGAGCATGAACCGCGATTACCTGATCTTGTGTTCGTCAGTAAGACCATGCTGGTCTATAACAAAGAGTCCTATTTGCCATTGGTGTCTTTCAGGGAGTCATCATACCACCTCCCGAGGTTCTTGACTGGGTCTTCTGTCACTGTTGGAATGGTTTGGTTGGATACAGTAAATGTAACTCGTCCATCTGCTGCTCAGGTTTTTTTTTTTTTTTTTTTTTTTTTTTTTGTGAGTTTGATCTTTGGCAGAAAGGACTGATGGCTTTTACAGGGGCCATTTGGTATACTTTTCCAAGGCCTGCAGAACCAGCGTGGCTCATGGCTGCTTTGAAAATGACCTCAACTGCCAACACAGACAGTTCTGAAGAAATTTCACAGCCCTTTGCTCTGCCAGCATGCGGACTGATCCAGTCAGTCGTGCGTACCTGTGTGTGGAAAACCTCATTGAGAAGCCATGGGAATGCTACTTCAACGTATTTCTGATGCTGTTTGGGACATCACACTTTTGGAGGACCAGTTAAATCAGTCTGTTAGGAGCTGATGCATATGCGTGTGCCAGATCGAGCCACACCTCGTACAGGTCCCTTGTCTCTCTGTTAATTCTTCGGATTGCTTTAAATCCCAGTGGCGTGTTACATACAGCCAGATTCTCCCACGATGCCTCCTTTATGGACAGACACAGTCAAGGTCTCACGCATTTGTGGTAAGGCATAATTTGCATTAAGCGCCAACATATATATTCGTTGATTTTTTTTTTTTTAGTGAACAACAAAATATATCCAACCGGAGGCGAGTGTAATATTCCATCCGGTATAACCCGCGTATTGAGTTAAGTGTAACATTCAGAGTCGTTTCACCCGGTGTAAATTCTGTATTGAGTCTAAGTGTAACATTCTGAGTCGTTTCACCCGGTGTAAATTCTGTATTGAGTTAAGTGTAACATTCTGAGTCGTTTCACCCGGTGTAAATTCTGTATTGAGTTAAGTGTAACATTCTGAGTCGTTTCACCCGGTGTAAATTCTGTATTGAGTCTAAGTGTGACATTCTGAGTCGTTTCTTTCTGGGAGAGCTTCGTGCTGGAGTAAATTTTGACCTGCAGTTTTGTGTACTAGTATTACGTGTGTGTGTGTGTGTGTGTGTGTGTGTGTGTGTGTGTGTGTGTGTGTGTGTGTGTGTGTGTGTGTGTGTGTGTGTGTGTGTGTGAGAGAGAGAGAGAGAGAGAGAGAGAGAGAGAGAGAGAGAGAGAGAAAATATGCTTATGTGCACATGTGCATGCCTGAGTGCGCTTGCTTATGTGTGTGTGTGCGTGCGTGCGTGCGTGCGTGTGTGTGTGTGTGTGTGTGTGTGTGTGTGTGTGTGTGTGTGTGTGTGTGTGTGTGCGCGCGCGCGCGCGCGCATACGCACGTACACATATAGGTGGACAGCTGCAGCAAGCGCATTTGCGTGTGGACATGTGTTCATCAGTATGCGTGCATGACTGCAGATATGCATCATCACGTGCGCGTGCATGCACACACTTTTGTCTGTGTGTGTACATGTGCATTTGATGATGGTTTGTGGTAGTATATGTTCTGGCCTGTTGATATGTGTACCTTTCTTTGTAAATGCATCCACGTATGTGTAAAAAAAAACGCCTCTCTCTCTCTCTCTCTCTCTCTCTCTCTCTCTCTCTCTGCTGATGTGTCAGAAAGTGCGCGCTTACCTCCCTTTGAGAATGGCGCGCACGAAGTTGCAAGTTTTAACCCATACCTGCGGATCTTGAGTGTGTCACTTCTCTCCTGGTGGGGTAGGTCTGTTTCTGACTTGCATGCCTGTACCATTATCTTCCCACTGCTATTCATTTCTTGGTATTCATTCATGTATTTACTGATTCGTTTATCTTTTTGCTTATCCAAAAGCCGTTTCACAGTTGACAAAAGGAATTTGCCTTTAAAAAAAAGGGGGGGAAAGCATTGATCGAACAATTCTGGAATCAATATGAGCTTGTGTTTTAGATTTGGATTTTAAACGAAACATTGTTCAAATGAAACATTTTCTCAGCCCGGATGATAGTGCTTGAGGTTGCTGTGAGTTCCTTGAAAGTTAAGAGAGACTGCACAACAGGCCGGAGATGAAGAGTACCAGAAGTTCAATTGCTTTATCATCAAAGAAAGGGAAAGAACTCGAGACTGCACAGATGTAATGCGTTTCGACACTACGAGTTCTACAGACAATGTAACAAACAAAAAATGTGTGTGTGTGTGTGTGTTGTGTGTGTGTGTGTGTGTGTGTGTGTGTGTGTGCGTGCGTGCGTGCGTGCGTGCGTGTGTGTGTGTGTGTGCACGCAAGTTCATGTGTGTCAGCACATTTTTTTCTTCCGTGCTTATTGATACTGATTATGGTATAGTCACTGGGTGACTAACGTTGACATACTGGCTGACTATGTCACATTTTGTTCTTCCGTGCTTATTGATACTGATTATGGTATAGTCACTGCTGACATACTGGCTGACTATGTGTGACATACAAACGTCGACACACATTGATTGAACAATCGTTGACGCTTTCGACTGATGTTGACATATCGATTGACTAATATGCACACGTTGACTGGCTAACGTTAAGACAGCCACCAATATCGACACATTGACAAGCGCCACATCGACTATCGTTGACATATCATAATGACTAATGTCGATACACTGACTAATGTTGACACATTGGGTCGTTGATAACTAGCTTCGACTCACTGCCTTATTATCATTGACTCACTGATTCACCAAATGTTGATGAATGGACAGATTCACACTGACAAAAAGACTGACTAATGTTGACTTTTTGATTAACGTCGATTCGTTGACTGGTTACTGTTGAATCGTCGACTGACTAATGCTGTACATTGATTACTAACTTTGATTTAATATGATTTGAGTTGCATTGACTCACTGGATGACTTACGCTGACTGTCTGACTGACCTTGACTCACTGACTGACTAATAGTGACAAATTAAGTGACTGACGCTGGTACATTGACTTACGTGGACGCATTGACTGATTAATGTTGACTCAACTTAGGATCGTTCCAATCAATAGAAAGCATGGATAAAGAAGAAGACAAACGCCTTGCAGACTAAGACTGAATTGTAAGAGCATGCTGACATTGTGCATTATGGTATTATCGATGTGACTGCTGCCCTCTAGAACTGTGACTATGTTGTTCAGCACAGCCCCAGTGGGAATTGTACAGAACACTTGAAATCCAAAATATGTAAAATTTTCATAATGCACTTCGGCTTCTCTCTCTCTCTCTCTCTCTCTCTCTCTCTCTCTCTCTCTCTCTCTCTCTCTCTGTCATAGTCAATTACTTTTAACCTGATGTCTTCAAAACACAAATTTATGCTAAATATGTACTTCCTTTGAAAAAAGAAGAAGACAAATGCCCAGTTCTTATCGTACCTCTCTTTATTGATAATACCTTCAGCGTAAATGGCGCAACTCGCTACAAAGAAGACAAATGCCCAGTTCTTATTGTACCTCTCTTTATTGATAATACCTCCAATGTAAATGGCGCAACTCGCTACAAAGAAGACAACCGCCCAGTTCTTATCGTACCTCTCTTTATTGATAATACCTCCAGTGTAAATGGCGCAACTCGCTACAAAGAAGACAACCGCCCAGTTCTCATCGTACCTCTCTTTATTGATAATACCTCCAATGTAAATGGCGCAACTCGCTACAAAGAAGACAAATGCCCAGTTCTTATTGTACCTCTCTTTATTGATAATACCTCCAATGTAAATGGCGCAACTCGCTACAAAGCAGGGCGTGATCTGACGTTCCAGTACAAAGAAGAATTGTAAATATGGCTGTAAAGTTGTATATATACATTGCACGCAGTATTAAAACGTTAGTATATGAGCATAACACGGGGACAGGAAAAATAGGAATACAATCAGTTTGGACAGACAGTTCGAATAGCTTACAGACATGAGCCTCTCTCTCTCTTCTCTCTCTCTCTCTCTCTCTCTCTCTCTCTCTCTCTCTCTCTGTGTGTGTGTGTGTGTGTGTGTGTGTGTGTGTGTGTGTGGTGTGTGTGTGTGCAACACACGAGTATATACGCGCACATTCGCACGCTCGTTTACTCAATCTCGCAGTCACCTTTGCACACACGTGTCATACGTAGGCCAAGCACACGATCACATACCGCATGATATCGCTGTACTTCAAAGAAAACAATACGCCACTATGGTTTACAAGCACTTACGGAAGAGCTATTCTTATGTACACTTCACAAGTACCTAAAGAAAAATATATAGCATCTGCATGGAAAGCCTTCCCGTCTGGTGTCAAGCTTTCGGACAAAACGGTTATATACTATTCAACTATGTGAAAATGATATCAAACATCTAGCACAAAAAGGGAAAAAACCAACAAAACTAAATGTTAGGGTGCAAAAATTAAACTTAGGCTACATTATTTGGGTTAATAACACTAACCGTGCATGCTAATATCTGTTCGCATATCTCGAAAGAAAGCCATTTTTAAATCGACAGAATGATTACAAATAAGGCCGTTCCTACTGAAAGCATACCTGTGGACCAGCATAGAAATGACAATATGCTCCCAGGTTCCGATATTTTTTTTTTTTATCTGCCAGTGGGAAGCACGAATTAGACTCGACACAAAACACCATTCTCTTAGGAAGAGCTATGGCTATGAACACGAGCGCTTTGAGAAAATCGATGTTGGATTTCATGGTTAGCTCCTGGTAGTTTGTAAAAAGATATAAATTAAAGAGATCTGAAATTGGAATGAAATGTCCAGAAAAAAAAAAAAACGTTAACGGAAATGTTTCCATACAAATAACGACTAACGGCATGCATAGAAGATGCTGACGATGGATGCTGCAAGTACCCGGAAGTTTATCATTCCGTAGCAAAACAGGTAAATGAAACGTTCAGCACCATTTGAATCAAAACGGTTTCTCGTGATCACAAAGAGTACGGTCATGATCGTTGTTGTGCATGGTGTGTGTGTGTGTGTGTGTGTGTGTGTGTGTGTGTGTGTGTGTGTGTGTGTGTGTGTGTGTGAGGAGTGCGTTTGTGTGTGTGTGTGTGTGTGTGTGTGTGTGTGTGTGTGTGTGTGTGTGTGTGTGTGTGTGTGTGTGTGTGTGAGAGAGAGAGAGTGTGTGTGTGTGTGTGTGTGTGTGTGTGTGTGTGTGTGTGTGTGTGTAAAAGGAGAAAGTCGACAACTGAACTCGTGTTTGTATGCAGTGTTTGCTCTGTCCAGTCTGTCGTCACAAGTAAACGATACCCATGACCCCGAAATCTGTGACGTACAGTGCAACACAATGCCCATATACAGGCCAGTTACGCTACTTCCCGGCTTTCAAAAACAGCAAAGAACAGCGCTGTCAGTCCAAGACAGCAACAAATCACACAGTAAACATGATAACAGAACCAGTAACAACGATAACATCAGCAGCAGCAGCAGCAATGACAACACGAACAACTACATCAAGATACAGCCCAGATCACAGTCGTATAGCAAAAAACAAAAAAAAAAAAAAAAAAAAAAAAAAAAAAAAAAGAAACCCAACAACAACAATAAACATCACAATGCAAATAATAATAAATACCTTTTTTTTTAAACAAAAAGCAGTATATATGCTGCAGCCTACAAGTGGATATTTCCAGCATTAAGAACAGATGCAAGTGGTGGGAAGAGCATTGCTTAAACGTAACCGTTCATAAACAACGACCGCTCCTTTTCCTGCTCAACTCTTCAGACTAACCCCCCTCCCTCCCCTCCTCCCTCCCTTCCCATCTCCCCACCCCACCCACCCCTTTCAATCCGAGCCCCCCAAGTGAGCGACATCCGCGGGCCAGATCTGCACGGAGCCCTCTCCGGGATGCCTCATGCGGCGGTGGTGGAGTTCGAGGTCCTCCAGGTCGCCCAGCTCATCCACCTCCCTCTCCTCGAACTGGCGGACAGCCCGGGGCGTGGACGTGGACTCCGGCAGCAGCGCGTAACCTTCTGAGGCCACCTGGCTGTCGGAGGGTGTAGTACGTGGTGGTGGTGGTGGTGATGACCTGCTGGGTGGTCCTCCGGCTCCCGTCGACGGTGACGTCAGAGGTGGTGGTGACGTCAGTGTGTCTGTCGACGACTTCGGCAGGGGCCTCGGTGACGATGAAGGCTCCGTGGGTCCGGTCCTCGTCGTGGAAGGAGGAGGGTCTGGGCCGCTCGTCCTGGTCGACGTAGTCCACGATGGTGAAGCCCGGGGACACGCGCAGGAGGTCGTGCTGGGTCTGCCTGGCTGTGGTGGGAAGAGACCTGCGCGCGGACCACCTCCTCTGGAGTGCCCGGGGGTATGATCAGTTCGTCTGAGGACGCCCTGCTGACCTCGTCCTCTACATCTATGGTTCTTTCCTGGGGGGGTGGGGTTTAAAACGCATGGAATCAGATGTATTGTGCTGATGGCGATCTCTCTCTCTCTCTCTCTCTCTCTCACACACACACACACACACACACACACACACACACACACACACACCTGTCTATCCGTCTCTCTCCGTTCCTCCCCCTTCTCTGTCTATCTGTCTCCCTCCCTCCCCCCCCCCCCCCCCTCTTCCCTGTCTGTCTGTCTCACTCATTCCCTTCCCCCACCCTTCTCTGTCGGTCTGTCTGTCTATCTCTTTTACTCTCTCTCTCTTCCTGCCCCCTCCTGTCTATGTCTCCCCCCTCTCTCCCCCCTCTCTGTCCACCCCCTTCTCTCTCTCCTCCCAGTCTCTGTCTGTCTGTCTGACTGTCTCTCTCTCTCTCTCTCTCTCTCTCTCTCTCTCTCTCTCTGCGCCTATTTATGTTTCTCTCTGCCAATATCAAACATTTCCCTGACGAAATCGAAAGGACAATGCATGGTACATTTTGTAGGTCAGATGTCATCAACTACTGCAACGAAAGATGAAAAAATGGAGTAGGATGGTAAAGAGAGTTACGGCGGGGGAGATGGAGGGAGGGGAAAGGAGGATAGGGGTGTGGGAGATGGGATACGGTGGGGGAAGAGAGGGGGGAGGGGATGGTAACTAACAAATCAACGATCTCTACCAGGCCCTCTCTCTCCAGGGGGAGGGAGGGGGCAGCACCCGTATGGCAGTTGAACCGGTTCTTTCACAATTTGCGCAGACTTTTTGACCAAGTGTTCACCAGCACGGTGCAGAAACGTGCATTGATTGGAACGATCCAGTTGTTGTCTGCTCCCCTCCGTAGCGGGCCAGAGCGACATGAAAACGCTTTCCGTTAGTCGCTTGCAACGGCCTTTCATTGCCGTACGAAAACAGGGGGTGTTTTCATTAGCACAGAGCACAGTGCGGCGTTTCGTTGAGGCGAGAATTGTCGCTTGCTCGGCGAGGGTCAGTGTTTCATAGCACACCCAAGAGGCGAACGGAGAGCTAAAAAAAAGGCAAGAGTTTAGCTAGACTGAGTTCGGGCTCTCTCACACAAGCGAGAAAATGGTCGACAGTTGAAACGTCGCGCGACTGATGCAAGAAAAGTAGTAATATTCAATCTGATTGGAACACAAAACGACAAAAATGCTAACCCTTCAACAGCGAGAAGAGCTTGAAGAAGCAATCACATTATCAATGTGATTTTTGTCCCATGTCTCATAACCCGTACCTCGGCATCCAATTCGCCGCCAACCTCAAGTGGTCTCAACACATCACATCCACCACAAAGAACGCCAATGGCACACTAGGATTTCTCCGGCGGAATCTCAGGCACAGCCCCCCTCCGGCCGAAGAAATGCCTACCTTGCACTCGTACGCCCTGCCCTGGAGTATGCAGCAATCATTTGGGACCCGCACATGCAGCAAGAGATCAACATGCTGGAGCGAGTACAAAGAAATGCAGTGCGCTTCATAGCAAAGGACTACCGCTCCACCATGCAAGGCTTCATAACAGGTCTGTTGAGAAAACATGAGCTCTCTACACTCCAAGAACGGCGGCTCAACAACGTCTAGGATTCTTTTACAGGAAGTTGAGGGTCTGGTGCCAGCGATCACCCTGAGTGATTTCATCACACCTCAGAAACCAGGACGACGCATCCGCTCCACCAGAGACAACAGTACGTACCTGTCACAAAACCCAGTGGAGAACTACATACGAAACAATGACAGGCGCTACTGCGTTTCTGAAACACACACCGCGTACCGATCAGTACCGAAAATCATACTTCCCAAAGACAATAACTGAGTGGAACCACCTCGACGATAACATCGTCCACCAAAAGTCAGTCAACAGTTTCAAGTCGGGTCTGGCAAAAGCCAGGAAGCCAATAATATCATCACGCTGCCCCCCCCCCCCCCCCCACCCCCCGCACCCCCGTCGCGCCTATGCCAGTAAATGGATGTTAGCGACGTACCAATCCAGATCCAGATCCAGATCCATGTGCGTTTCTTCACTCCCCTCGCTTCTCACGTCCCTCGCCGCAAGAATTACCCAGCCATTTGGCGCGTTTTCGCGTCTATAAAACTCTCCTCAGGGCTTGGGTTGGAAATAACAATTGCGACAGTTTTTTTTTTCTTCTTCTATCGATCAGGGATTGTTATTATTTTTGGCGCATAAGGAATAAACTAATGGCTGGAAGTAGTACAAACGATTTCCTTTTCCGGCCAGAGTCCCCTAGTGACAACATTGATCTGGTTCGTATTAAACATGAAGTGGGTTTTACACCGAAAGAAAGCTGAATGAGACACTAGATTGTTTGAATTCTTTGTTTTTCATTTCTGTCACTATCATTTACAGAGATGAGTATCCATAAGCTATTATCTGGCTATGTGTGCTGGTCGAATGTTATGAACTTCCTTACGATATTTTGGGAGACATTGGTATTCACGGGGTAGATGGTTTCTACGTCACCAGGGGGTGTTTTCATTGGCACGGGGTAGGCGTGGGGTTGACCCAAGTGCAGAGGGTGGGTGGGTAGGGGTGGGAAAGAGGGTCGCATCTGTGTCACCAGGGGCGTTTTTTCATCAGCACAGGGGGGGGGTGGGGTGGGGTTGGTTGTCCAGCAGCAGAAGGGGAGAGGAGGACAGCAGGGAGGGGGGTGGGATGGGCCGAGGGGGATGGATCGCTGTCACCATGGTACGTTTCCATTGGCAGGGGGCAAGGGTGGAGCCGATATTCAGAACAGCGGTTGGGGGCATTTCCCCAGTAAAGGGCAAGGGTGGAGCCGATATTCAGAACAGCGGTTCAGAACAGCGGTTGGGGGCATTTCCCCAGTAAAGGGCAAGGGTGGAGCCGATATTCAGAACAGCGGTTGGGGGCATTTCCCCAGTAAAGGGCAAGGGTGGAGCCGATATTCAGAACAGCGGTTGGGGGCATTTCCCCAGTAAAGGGCAAGGGTGGAGCCGATATTCAGAACAGCGGTTGGGGGCATTTCCCCAGTAAAGGGCAAGGGTGGGGATGGTCTTCAAGATAACTGTCGTTTCAGTATCAATACGGGGCATTTTCTTCAGTTTCAGTTTCATCAAGGTGGCGTCACTGCGTGCGGACAAGTCCATATACGCTACACCAGGTCCACTAAGTTTCGAGACCACACTGTGCATGGTTTAAAGCCGATGGATAGAAGAATTAATGACTAAGATGAGAGAATTTTGGAAGCGGGTCTCGTGGCTATGACTTTGAAGATGTCTGACCTACGCATTAGCCCAATGCTCTGGTACCTACCCAAGACTGGCTGTGCCATCATTTTTTATGTGAGTGCGTGGTGAATGTACACGCGTGTGTGTGTGACTTTTTTCAGCACAGGGTGGGGCCAGCGTTGGTCTTCAGAACAGCAATGGTTTCAATAAAACATGGCCGGGGTCTTTCTATCAGCGGTGGGGTTTTTTTGGTAAGTTTTCATCAGCAAGGGACGTTTTCATTACACAGGGTGGGGATGGGGTTGGTCTGACAACTGTAGTTTCTACGTCACTAAAGAGGCGTTTTCATTAGCACAGGGCGGAAGCTAGTCTTGTCTGTCTTGGGGTTTCTGTATCACCATGGGGGCGTTTTTATTACCACAGAACAGGGCTGGAGTTGATCTGACAGTAGATATTAAATGAGGCAGAGAACAGTAAGCAATAAACAACAAACAAGTAGGTAACTATTGCTCCCACAAGAAAACACCGACTCTGACAGTGGAGTTTTTGTATGTCACCATGGGGACGTTTTCATTACCACAGAGCAGGGCTGAAGTCGGTTTGACAGTAGGGTGATGGCGTCAACGGGGAGCGTTAGGGTATTGGTGAAGTTGGTCTGCCAAGATTGGGGTCAGTCTGAAAAGAGGGAAGGGGGGGGGGGGGGGGGAGAGGGAGACTGGAGGGGAGGGGGATGGTTCTGTACTACCAGGGGGCGTTTCATTAGCACGGAGCAGGGGCGATGCTAGTTTTCAAGACAGTAGTTGTCTCAGCATCGATACAGGAGCGTTTTCCTTAGTACATGGGAGGACCAGCGTTGGTTGGTCTTCAGGGCAGCGGTGTTTCTTTGTCATCAGCAGAGAGCAGGGCCGAGGTCGGTCTCACAGCAGTGGTTCCTGGGTCACCGAGGGAGCGTTTTCATTATCATGGAACGTTTTCATTTACACAGGGCAAGGGTGGCGTTGGTCTGACAGCTGTAGTTTCTGCGCAACCGAGGGAGCGTTTTCATTATAACAGGGCACCGGTGGCGTTGGTCTGACAGCTTGGATCATTTCCTTCGTGTGATGCACGTGTGCACACACACAAACGCACACACATGCATGCACTCGTGCCAGCGTGCGCGTGCGGGCGCGCGGGCGCGCGCACACACACACACACACACACACACACACACACACACACGCCACACACACACACACACACACACACACTACACTCATGCAAGACCAGAGAGAGAGAGAGGAGAGAGAGAGAGAGAGAGAGAGAGTACACTTACGTTTTCTCCATAGCTTTTTCGCAACCTGAAAAAAAAGCCAAAACAACGAAGAATTTTAAATAAAGACATAAAAAGTTTTGAAACAAAGTGAAATAGATGACTTGGAGGACCCCCCCCCCCCCCCCCCAATAAAGTTAAATAAAAGAAAAAAAAAAAAAGACATACAATGTTCTAAAACAAAGTGGATGGAAACATCGGACTAAGCATTGCTATCCAGACTTCTTCCAAAATTTGGTAGTACGTTACGGTCCATCGTTTTGTTTCGTTTTGTATTCGGAAAAGTACTTTCATATCCTACGGGAGACATGGGACTTCAATTCTTATCTTCTTTTTTCTTCAATGAGGTGTATCGGTCATCTTCGTCCCAAGTGCATGCTCATGTCTACAGATGCACAACTCATGTCTACAGATGCACACTGATCCTCATGGTCGCCATTCTACGCTGCTGCATCAAATCACGGGTGGTATTTACATTATCTCCACCACAAGACTTTCTGCCTGTGCGGTGTTACACTGAATGTTCAGCGCAAGCAGTCACGGAGGAATTCGCCTTTTCCAAGCACGGCGGTCAGATCCATTAGGACTGTTAAAAAAAAAAAAAAAAAAAAAACTCTCCCGTCGTTCTCTTTTTTCTGCCCTCGTGAGTTGTCACTCTCACGTTGAAAAAAAATGATAGTAATAATAATAATAATGTAAATTTTTATAGCGCCTATTCTCAAAAGATTAGGGCTCTAAGCGCTTTACATATAATAAACACTCGTTTACACAACGGGCTGCCTACCTGGTAGTGCCGACTGAAAAGCTGCTTGCCGGCGCATCATTCAGTCGTTTCCCCGTGTCATCCGGTCAATAGCGTGCACTCAATTTCCTTATTTCCTTCATTCTTTCCATTTCTCAGGCAGGGCCCATGCTATGTGTAACGTGTCATCCATACCAACGGCCAAACTGGCCTTCTTTTCCGAAAGTTGGTGATGGGATTTTACGTGTGTGCAAGATGTTGCGCGTGCGTTCACACACAAAACCTCGGTTTATAGGCTCATTCGAAGAACTGTATTGGGAATGGAATCAGAACCAATGTTAACTCAGAGGGAAAAAACTCCTTGTACCGAAATTCGAACTTGCAACCTCAGGATCACGAGTCTGGCGCTCTACCAACTGAGCTATTCCGGCCTCCAACAAAATGTTGAAAAGATGGACACATATACACAGAGAATGATAGATATGTCTATGGCAACATGCTAGCATCGATAGTTGACAATAGCTGCTTTGCCTTCTGTCTTCTTGAGGAAAATGGGTAAAAAAAAAAAAAAAAAAAAAAAGAAAAAAGAAAAATTCTTCAGGAAAACAGGGTTATATTTTCAAATCTGAGAATCACACATGTTTTCCTTAGGATTTTGCCTGTTTTCTCTAAGAATCACAACTGATTTCCCAAGTAAGGCCATCATTATTGCCCTTATTCCTAAAGATCATAACTGATTTTCCTATTTTCGGGAGGAAAACGGTAATTATCCTTAAAGAAAACAGCAAAACCTCGGAAAACAAACAGTTGTCCTTCAAAGGATCACAAGCGTTTTCCTTCTTTTGCCGACCCAGTTTCCGTTTTCGTAGTACTTCCAATCACACCAGTGCGTCTGTGCTTGTCTGGGATAACATTGGTTATAATTGATTCCCTGTTATTCCTCTTTTCCCGGAAATAACACCAAATAAAATAGTCATTATCCTAAGTAAAGAAAACAGGGAGAACAACTCTGATCTTGAGCGTAAACAGTGAAGACATTTATTATTCCAAGGAAAACAGGAAAACGGCTGTGACCCACAGGAAACCAGTTGTAATCCCCTGGAAAAGCAACAGTAATACCCGTTTTCCCTATTTTTGCTGTTATACTCAACGATTACAGCTGTTTTCACAGATTAAAGATAACTTTTCACAGGATAAGGATAATAGCTGTTTTCTCAAGATAAGGATAATAGCTGTTTTCACACAGTAGATAGACGTTAGAGATATCAGGCAGATGAGTATAGACAGACAGACAGAGAAAAAAAGGCAGACATGGATGGAGATAGACAGACAGACAGACAGACAGACAGATAGATAGACAGAGATAGATAGATAGGATAGATAAACAGATAGATAAAGACATAGGTAGACATAGATAGACGGACTGATAGAAAAAAATAGATGGATAGATAGAGATAGATAGATAGATAGATAGATAGATAGACAGATAGATAGACAGACGGACAGGTAGATAGATAGGAGGGAGTTAGGTAGACAGACAGATAGATAGACAGATAGGAAGACAGATAGAGAGATAGAAAAGAGACAGATACACACATAGATAGACAGATAGATAGATATAGATAGATAGATAGATATAGAGAGAGAGAGAGAGATAGAGAGAGAGATAGATAGATAGTCAAATAGATAGACTGATAGATAGATGAATAGATAGATAGACTGACAGAAAGACAGACAGACAGTCAGACAGATAGATAGACAGATAGACAATATACTTACACAAATATTTAGGCAGACAAACAAATTTGTGTGGACAGTATTCATAGAAAGAAGCAACATTTTGTTTTAACCTGAAATCTAACCTTGTCTGCATTAGTTAAACAGAATCTTGTCTCAATAAGTATCCGAACAGATGAGCATGCATCACAGCCAGGTTAAGAACAAAGCTACTGTCAGAATGATGAACACCACAACAAAGCTACTGTCAGAATGATAAACACCACAACAAAGCTACTGTCAAAATGATGAACACCACAACAAAGCCACTGTCAGAAATAAACACCACAACAAAGCCACTGTCAGAATGAACACCAGCTACTGTCAGAATGATAAACACCACAACAAAGCTACTGTCGGATGAACACCACAACAAAGCTACTGTCGGAATGATGAACACCACAAGGCAAGACAAACATTCTAAATACATTCATTCTTACAATACTGGGTTCTTCCAATCAACCAGATATAAACTATTACACAAGCAAACAAATGAACAAAATAAAGAAAAAGGAAGATATGCGCACGCGCGAGCGCGCGCACGCACACACACACACACACACACACACACACACACACACACACACACACACACACACACACACATTCACGCATGAAAATGTACTCTACAAATGATCCCAGCTGATAAAGACAGCGGAATCATGTCGTCTATTGCTGAAGCGACAACACGGACGTCAAACCAGGCATGAAAGTCCACAACCCCAGTACCATGTACCAGGAATGGTGGGGGGAAAAAAAAGGAGGCAGATAACGACTGGCGGGAAGGCACACTGAAGACCCGTGGGATATAAAATATGCAGAGACAAACAATAACGACAAGAAAGAGACTCCCCTCTGTCAACCCCCCTCCCCCATCCCTTTCCCTCCCCTCCCCTCCCCCTCCCCCTCCCCAGCAGAGAAGCTCTCCCGGGCAGTCGCCTGCCCAGTAGACTGCAAACAAACCCACCCGCCTGGTCTGGGTAGGAATGGAGCCGCAATAGCTCATCGGTACAGCACAGGACTCATGATCCTGGGGTTACGGGTTCGAATCTCCGCTGAGGCGTTTTTGGTACGAAGGGGGGTAACGGAGGAGGGGTTCTTGTCCTCCTCCCCCCCCCTCCCCCCTTGGAGATGACCCTGGTGACCCCCCACTTCCTAAAAAGTCTTTCCAATGAGATTGTAAACCGAGGTTCCGTATGTGAGCGCACGCATAACGTCTTGTCCACACGTCAAATCCCATCACCAAGTTTCAGGAAGAGAAGGCCAGTTTGGCGGTTGGTATGGATGACACGTTACACATAGCATGCACTGACAGGATGAAAAACATCAATGACAAACTTATTGACCGCTTGACTGAATGTCGCCGGAAATAGCTGAATGTGGTGCCAGCAGGCAGCTCTTCAGCTGGCTCTACCTGGGTAGGCGCCCCCGTCGGGTAATGGAAAACTGCGGACTGCAAAGCGCTTAGAGCTTGGTATCGTACCGAGGACAGACGCTGTGCAGTATGCTTAATGATGATGATGAATGCATTGATCACCATGGCAACAGTCCCAGAGGCCATCGAAGACACCTCTATAGGAACTGCTTGAGTTCTGTTGTTGAAGAGGACGGTTCGAACCCTGCCGCCACTGAATCCCTTTTGGTTTCTTTTAAATCTCAGACACAATCATGTTGAAAACAGCCAATCCTGTTTTGGCGGCGTGTCTCTGTGTGTGCAAGAACGCAACTCTTTCCAGCTTAGGAACGCATGGCCTAAACTCTACACATAATCCTAACTTCATAAAAGCTGATTTTTTCAACAAAAAAAAGAAAGACACGCACGTACGTACGCACGCACACACACACACACACACACACACACACACACACACACACACAAAGAGAGAGAGAGAGAGAGAGAGAGAGAGAGAGAGAGAGAGAGAGAGAGAGAGAGAGAGGAGAGAGAGAGAGAGAGAGAGAGAGAAGGAAAAAAAAAAACTGACACCCCCAGTCTTCGGAGCGAGAACTCGACGTCTTTTGAGGACGTGTGCTACAATGGCATTGAGTGCTGTTCTTCACAGTGTGGCACCAACTCGTTTCTGCCGTTTACAAGACACCCTCAGATCATGATGAGATTGGGGGTGCTTTGTGTGGTGGACAGCATGTTCCACACAGACGATGATGTTGTCTGACAGGATCAGGCCTGAACAACCGTCCTCCCTGTCATGGCACTGACTAACCAGGCCAGCTGGCACTGGAACCAGGCACTAAATCACTGGAACCAGGCACTAAATCACTGGAACCAGGCACTAAATCACTGGAACCAGACACTAAATCACTGGAATCAGGCCCTATATCACTGGAACCAGGCACTAAATCACTGGAATCAGGCCCTAAATCACTGGAACCAGGCACTAAATCACTGGAATCAGGCACTAAATCACTGGAATCAGGCCCTAAATCACTGGAACCAGGCACTAAATCACTGGAACCAGGCACTAAATCACTGGAACCAGGCACTAAATCACTAGAACCAGGCACTAAAACGATGTTGAACTGGTTTCAGATCGTTCGAAAGTTACTGGTACCTGATTTTGTGTGTATGGTATGTCATTGTTGTTGTTGTTTGAATTAAACGAAGAAAATGAACAGTATCTTGACTTTTGGAACCCAAAAGCAGTGTGTTCTCCTTTTAAGATATCAGTCGTGTGCACGCTTGCACACGTTAAAGAAATGAATGACACCCTTGTTACTTTCACCCCGTTTATCAGCTTCCTTTTGCTGTGCGCTCAAATCATGGCGAAGCTTAAATTCGCTTTCGTGTTGCTGAGTGTTATTCGTGTCCCTGAGCGTTATCCGTGTCCCTGAGCGTTATTCGTGTCCCTGAGTGTTATTCATGTCCCTGAGAGTTATTCGTGTCCCTGAGTGTTATTCGCCACGTGCACCGAGCAACTGACCAAAGGTGGACTACTTCATCAAGGTCGTCAGGGAGTATCTATTATGCTGATTTCTTCCTGTCCAGTCAGTACCAGAGCCCACATGGCTCAGCAACAGCCCTACAGTCAGATAGCGCAACAACAGCCCTATAGTCCAGATAGCGCAGCAACAGCCCTATAGTCAGATAGCGTAGCAATAGCCCTGTAGTCAACATAACGCAGCAACAACCCTATAGTCCACATAGCATAACAACAGCCCTATAGTCCACATAGCGCAGCAACAGCCCTTTAGTCAGATAGCGTAGCAACAACCCTATAGTCCACATAGCGCAGCAACAGCCCTGTAGTCCACATAGCGTAGCAACAGCCCTATAGTCCACATAGCGTAGCAACAACCCTATAGTCCACATAGCGCAGCAACAGCCCTATAGTCCACATAGCGTAACAACAGCCCTATAGTCCACATAGCGTAACAACAGCCCTATAGTCCACATAGCGTAACAACAGCCCTATAGTAAACTTAGCGTAACAACAGCCCTACAGGCCTGGTGTAGCAGCGTCTTAAAACAGGAATATCGTCTATTTAC
>JADBJO010001147.1:60000-65000 GCA_016801955.1 Conus betulinus | reverse complement strand
CCTACTTTCGGCCCCGCCTTCTGCTGATTTATCCAAGAGCTTAGGAACATTGACAGCCACAGAGCTGTGCTGAATAAGGGGCAGTTAATCAGAGAAAGCAAAAAATACCCATAACAATCTGAAGTAATGGCACTCAAAATCTCAAAACATCCGTGAAAACGTTTAACATTAACCCTGACACATGGGAAACAAACAGCTATGGATCGAGCGAGATGGCGCTACTCTATCCACAAAGGTGCCAATTTCTGTGAAGAGAGGACGACAGCTGCAGCGCAACAAAAGAGACAGGCAAGGAAAGCCCATGCCAGCAATCAAGGGCAGGTCTCCCACATTGCTCCTCCAAGCTGTCACCACACATTCTGTGCACGCATCGGCTTGATCTGCCACCTGCGCATGCATAAATCATCTTCCCCCCTCCCCCCTTCCTTCCCCCCTCCTCCCTTCCTTTCCATCCCTAGATGACTGAAGTGGTCCTCGTCGATTCGACGGGCGAACAACGACATGAACACAAGACACTGTTGGGTCAGACACGCCCAGCAGTCGCAAACCTTACCTCCCACGCCTCAGCGTCGATGACTTTGGGCGTGTACTGGCCCAGGTAGTACTGGGGGGCAGGCAGGGCATAGACGACGGGGTCGGCGGCGGGCACGCTGTACACGGGCATGGTGGGCGAGGACATCATGCTGGGCACCCAGCGGGGGATGATACCGTTGGTGGCGGTGGTGGTGCCTGAGTTCTTGCGGACCAGTGCCGCCTTTCTCTCTTCGCTTCCGTCCGCCTGCGTGTGGTGCATGACAGGTGTGCAGCCACACACGCAGATATGCATGCGCAAACACGTGCACACAAATGTACGCATAAGTGCACGCGCGCGTGTACACACACACACACACACACACACACACACACACACACACACACACAAGTCTATATCGTTTGATGATCAAGACATTTCGCTGACACATTTGGGCAGAGAGAGAGAGAGACAGACAGTCAGACAGACAGACAGACAGACAGACAGACACAGAGAGACAGACAGACAGACAGACAGACAGAGACCGACCGACAGACAGACAGGCAGAGACAGACAGACAGACAGACAGAGAGACCGAACGACCGACCAACAGACAGACAAGAGAGAGAGAGAGAGAGAGAGAGAGAGAGAGAGAGAGAGAGAGAGAGAGAGAGAGACAGACAGAAACAGACAGAGACACAGAGAGAGAGAGAGAGAGAGAGAGAGAGAGAGAGAGAGAGAGAGAGAGAGACAGTGAGAGAGAGCGCGCACGCGCGCGCGCGCACACTCACACACACACACACACACACACACACACACACACACACACACACACACACACACACACACACACGTGCGGAACAAAACAGCAACAAATCAACTGGAAGAAACACGATGGAATGAGTTTCAAAGCTGGGTGACTGCAGGTGGCAGCTGAAACGTCAAAACACAAACAGAATTACTGAGCCGCCGCACGAAAGAACTGATTGTTCGTTCCCTGTCTCCGTTGTTCTGAATGTTGGTGTGTCCTGCCTGCAGAAGAGCTATAGGTCGAAACGCGTCGTGTCCGTTTTGAAATGTGTCTATTCTTTCGTTCGATGACTCAGTAATTCAATTTTTGTTTTTTTTGTTGTTGAAATAAATTCAAGTGTAATTAATGGCAAACCGCCAAGAAAACGTAGGCAAACGAATCACAAGACAAAGCACGACGCGTTTCGACCTCTTAGGTCTTCTTCAGGCAAGATATAAAAACACTCAGGACAACGAAAATGAACTGAAGTGAATAAAGACACGTGATTGCTCGTTCATTTTCGTTGTCCTGAGTGTTTTCTATCTTGCCTGAAGAAGACCTAAGAGGTCGAAACGCGTCGTGTTTTGTTTTGTGATTCGTTTGTCTACGTTTTCTTGGCGGTTTGCAGTTAATGACATTTAAAATTTGTTTACATTCCCGCCTGCAGTCGCCTCACTTTGCAACTAGATCTAATTTGGTTATTGAGTGAAAGAGACACACAAAGGAAACGGGTACATAAGTAACTGACTTTAAAAAAAACTGATCACCCGTGACCGCTTGGCGTGAAATGATGAATTTGGTTGCTTCGTTCGTTGTGCATTTTTTCTTTCTTTATTCTCTTTTACTTTTTTTTCTTCCTTTCTTTCTTTCTTCTCTTTTTTCTTTTTTTCTTTCGCTTTTTTTTCTTTTTTTTTTCTTTCTTTCTTTTTTTTCTTTCCTCTCTTTTCTTTCTCTTTTGCTGTTTTTTCTTTCTTTCTCTCTGTGTATCTGTCTGTCTTTCACACATTCTTTCTTTTTTTTCTACTTCGTCTGTCTTATTTTCCTTTTCCAGCTTCTCTTCCATTCTCTTTTTTCACCACATACAGAGTGAAAATCTCACCACACCAGACAAAAGAACACAAACGAAGCCTGACACTTTGTATCAAACGCCAAAACTCCTAAGTCCGCCAGAAAAAAATAATCATAGTTGCCGAACAGAACATTAAGACTTGCATGGTGTGCGAGAGTTGTGATTACTTAAAAAAAAAACAAACAAAAAAAAAACTGGGGGGGGGGGGGGGGGGGGGGGGGGGGGGGGGGGGGGGGGGGGGGGGGGGGGGGGGGGGGGGGGGGGGGGGGGGGGGGGGGGGTGGGGGGGGGAGGATGGAGGCCCGACCTTTACAACAACAACAACAACAACAAAAAACAAAAATAAGAAAAAAAAAAAAATGAAAAAGCAAAAATGTTTTAAGTGAAAAAATAGAAGGCCGAAGAACCACACACACAAAAATTGTTGCTTCCTGATAATTGAAAAAAAAAAAAATTCTGTCTGAAATTTGAGCCATACCGTTCATGACATGCAAACAGAAAAAGCTCTCCTGCAACGTAAAATGCAAGCAGAGGGAATAAGATGCCTCGGAGGAATCAATACCTGACACCCCCCTCCACCAGCCACGTGAAAAGTCCACAGAACCATTATTCAGCATGGGGATGAACCTGACACCCCCTCCACCAGCCACGTGAAAAGTCCACAGAACCATTATTCAGCATGGGGATGTACCTGACACCCCCTCCGCCAACCACGTGAAAAGTCCACAGAACCACCAAGCAGCATGGGGATATACCTGACACCCCCTCCACCAACCACGTGAAAAGTCCACAGAACCATTATTCAGCATGGGGATGTACCTGACACCCCCTCCACCAACCACGTGAAAAGTCCACAGAACCATTATTCAGCATGGGACTCCCCATGAAGACTGCCGACCAGGTGACGAAAAGAAGGCTGAAGGGGTAGAGGCATGTGACAACGTCAAACGGACTCTCCAAGGCGCTTCTTCGAGGAAGAGATCAGAGGAAGACGAGACAGGGTAGACAGAGAACGAGGTGGACACAGACATCATGGCTGAGTGGACAGGGAAGAGTTTGGCCACAACCCAGACACTTGCCCACAACCATGACAGGGGAGACAACTGGAGCAGCGATCATCATGGCATTGCCACCATGGCCCTGGTACGTCTCTGCGACCTATGATCAGTGTGACGACCGTCGTGTAGAGGCAGTGAGATAACACGATGGACACTGTGATAACTCTGATGGTTCTATAACTCCGGTATACTTGACCGTAACCCAAATTCTGCAGTGACCCTAACCTAATCCAAACCCTGATCCTTATCCTAACACCGATACCACTGTATAAGGTCTTTCGTTAAAAAAACAAGAAAGAAAGAAGGGAAAAAATAAAGAAAGAAGACGAAAGAAAGAAAGAAAACGTTTGAAAACGAAGAAAAAGACCGTTCTGTGATAAATCGTGCTGGTAGTGGAGTTTGGGGCAGTGGAGTTGTCTGCTCCTGTCTCCAATGGTAAAGGAAATAGTGTCCACCGCACTGAAACACTTGACGGAAAGATGGTAAACGACAGATCGTCCAGTCAGATGGTCATTTTACCTATACCCCAGCAAACTAAGGAAGCCAGACGGAAGGTTGCCTTCCGCAGTTACAAATCGTAAAAAGTTTTTAAAGTAAGTCCGCCAGTTAAAATGGCTGAACATGTCGCAACACAAAACACGACATATTTTGACCTCTTCGGTCTTCCTAAGGCAAGATAAGCATCATTCAGGACAATGAAAACGAAGAACGAGCAATCACTCATCTTCTCAAAATCAGCGCAAGATGCGTCGAACGTCCATTTTGCGCCCAATTTGAGAAGATAAGTGATTGTGCGTTCTTCGTTTTCATTGTCCTGAATGTTTACCTTGCCTGAAGAAGACCTAAGAGGTCGAAACGCATCGTGTTTTGTGTTGTAAGTTGTTTGGCCCCCTGTTGACTGGCGGACTTACTTTAAAAAAAAAAAAAAAAAAACTTTCAAAAATTTGTTTCGATTTCGCCTGCATTCACCTCACTTTTAAACCCACCTTCCGCAGTTACGTTTTTCACCACGCACAGTTGACCGTTGTCATAAAACTGATAGTCATCGATTTCGTCTTTTTTTCCCAACTCATTGAATGATGCTTTTACAGAGTCTAAAGCAATGTAAATGTTATGCTTGTACATAATAATTTCACGAGAAAAGAGTAGTTTTTTTTTTTCTCTTAACAGAAAAATACCGTTTTTAGAAAGAAACGAGCACCGATGTCCTTTTGACACGAATTATCAACCATACTGTGCAGTCAGCAAGCGGCGCAGTCAGGGAAGAGGTAGGGCCTACCTGTAGCAGCAAAAGGCGACGGTGACGATGATGACGATGACCAGGACAGCCAGGCACACCCCTGCCAATATCACCCCGAGCAGGTCAGAGTCCACACTGTCCGCCATCACACCTGTCCATCAAATCTGGCTTTAGTCCATGACGACAATGACAATGACAACAGCAACAACCGTAACAAAGACAACAACAATGATGATGATGATCAGGTAAGAGTGCAGGTTGTCCGCCATTACACCTGTACATCACACCTGGCCTTAGTCCATGACGACAACGACGATGACGATGACACCAACA
>JADBJO010001147.1:52500-55000 GCA_016801955.1 Conus betulinus | reverse complement strand
GCTGAGTAAAAACTTATGTCTCTAATGCAAATACTTAAAGACAAACTGAAAAGACTGAGTGAAAACTAATGCAAATGCTTAACTACAAATACCGAGTAAAAACGATGTTTCTGCGTCTTTTTATTCATGTATACAGATATACGGGTCGGGCAATGCCATTCGGCGAATTCTGCCAACTTTTCACAGCTGGCACTGACCAAGGTGTCGGTTGACCGGTGACCATGGGACACCTGTGGCGTTCTCTCTAAGCCAACGAGTCAGGACTGATAGTGCATAGCCTGTCACTTCCTGGTCGCCGCCACGGAGGGTCTCTCTCGGCTGTGAAATTGGGTTGACTTTCCCAAAGACCGCAATTTTGTGTGTGTGTGTGTGTGTGTGTGTGTGTGTGTGTGTGTGTGTGTGTGTGCGCGCGCGCGCGCGAGTGTGTGTGTGTCAGTATCTGGGTCTGTGTGTCTGTGTGGGGTGTGAGTGTGTGTGTGTGTGTGTGTGTGTGTGTGGGGTGGGGGGGGGGGGGGGGGGGGGGGGGGGGAGAAGGGGAGGGAAGGGGAACGAATCGTGTGTGGCATCTAAGCGGATTCTTCATCAATGTTTGTCCCCGAAAGAGTCTCGTTGCCAAGGGCTCTGTTGCAGGAAGACGGAAGAGTCCCTCAGAGCATGACGACTGAAGAATGAGGAGTGGTGAGATGTGGAAAGAGACCGAACCGCCAACCTGTGTACGGATCCACTCAAACCGGACGTCCCTCACACCCAACGCGTTCAAAAGGACACTAACGGCACAATCTATGGGCCCATGCTTCCAGCGTAAACCATGATCTGACACAATAGATATGCTACTATTTTGTGATTATAGACAAATAAAGGTTTTCGTGACAAAGTCTAAATGTATTCGCTCAATGCCTTGCGTCTGTTTTTTGCCACACCTTTTAGTAATAGTTCAGACGTTTTGTTTTTCCCTTTCTTGCACTCGTCTGTAAAAACATATTACCGACGCGGAATGAAGAGAGAGAGAGAGAGAGAGAGAGAGAGAGAGAGAGAGAGAGAGAGAGAGAGAGAGAGAGCCCGTCTTCAGTGACTTGTGAAAGAAATTGCAACAGGTAAACAGCAGCATCCCCCCCCCCCCCCCCCACCCCCCCCCCTCCATCTGCTTCCTGTCGTTTGGCCATTCTGTCGCACGATCCCCGTGTCTCTCAACGCCCATACGCCCAGCTTTGCCTGCTGCCAACTCCGTACTGGCAGCCTACATGGAACAATCAGTGTCAGGGCATCATGAGGAAACCCTCCCGAAGACAGACTGAACAGTTTCTTGAGTTACTTTACTTTAGAGTTACTTCAGTGGTGCCTGGTCTGATCCAACATACGCACACGCCGCCTACTATACCCACTATACTAAACCGCTGAACCGACTACAGTGAGAGAGCGTCCGATCCTAACACCACAAAACATGACTGTGCTAGGCCTTTCCTTACATATCTTCCAGTGTCAACAGGACCTCAGGGAAACAGATGTATGTAGTGTTGGTCAGGAAATTTCAGCAACGCTCAAAGACAGCTCCATGAAATGGACAACTGGACTAGGAATGTCCAGTCTTGCCCTCGGTGCCCAGAGCACACTCCGCTCTGGATGGGCACGGGCCAGGACTGAAAGTGTTCTTGACTTGACATGACTTAGCTTGACTTGACTTGACTTGAAAACATTCATCATCAGGCCTTCTGACAGAACTTGAACCTTTGACCTCTCAACCTGCACACTGTGTAGCTAACCACTGCACCACAGTGGGTGGATCGGGACAGTAACGTTTAAGCAGGGCCTGTCTCCGCTCTGAACTAAATCTCCAGACATTCATGAGTTATTATCTGCTTAGAAAATTTAATTCCCAGATCTATTGGAATGGCTGTTTCTCTCTCGCCGTTTGCAATGGTAGTGTGAAGAAAACGGCATGTAAGCCCCCCCCCCCCCCCCCCCCCCCCCCCCCCCCCCCCCCCCCCCCCCCCCCCCCCCCCCCCCCCCCCCCCCTTCAAATGCCAACATCAATCGATGCTTTAGTGGGCACCTACCCACTTCCTATTTAGCAGGAAGAAGGTTTCTTTGCAGATTTTTATGAATCGAAGATAGTGACGTGCGAGTTTGCAGGTAAGACTGATCAACATTATTAGAGAGCGGAGTAAACCGACTGGATGAATAGCGTGAACATGCATACGGTGGGCTGACTGACTCTACAGCTAGCAGATCTTTTCCGCTGGAAGAGGTTCCAGAATTGAGTACGCCCATTATAGAAGCTTAGGATATTACTTCTCGGGTAGGCTTACTTATGGGGAGCACATAAGCCGATAATAGCTGATTTCCTGTTTTGCTGATGACAGCAGATATTATTCTTCAGGGGGATATGGTGTTATGCTGTCATTCCTGAGAATTACAAATGTTTACTTTAGAATAATGATTGTACTCCGCATTATCATTAAACCACACCTGTTTTCCCTATTTTCCCGAAGAAAGCGGATAT
>JADBJO010001147.1:20000-40000 GCA_016801955.1 Conus betulinus | reverse complement strand
AAAAAAAAAGTTCACAGTCATCGGTACTGGTGCATGCTATGGGTTGCTGGTTTCAAAGTATCCTGCTTTAAAAAAAAAAAGAAGAAAAAGAAGTGTTGTTAAGGTTCCATCGATAAACCTAAACCAACGAATCACGAGACAAAACACGACGCGTTTCGACCTTTAGGTCTTCTTCAGACACAAGACACACAACACTCAGGACAACGAAAATGAAAAAAAAAAAAAATCACTTATCTTCATCACTTATCTTCACACAATTCGGTGAGTCAGCGCCTATCTTGCACCAAATTGGATAAAGATAAGTGATCGCTCGTTCATTTTCGTTGTCCTGAGTGTTGTGTTTCTTGCCTCAAGATGTCGAAACGCGTCGTGTTTTGTCTTGTGGTTCGTTTGTCTACGTTTTTTGGCGGAGCCTTAGATTTTCGCCAGCAGTCGTCTGACTTGGCAACTATATTGCTTTACTTTACATCAAACCGACCACTGTGTGACCATGAAGTAAAACTTATTTAATCAAAATACCAAAGGCTCCATGCAGTTTTAGACTAACATTGCTGATGTCGACGAGGCATTAGACTGCAGAGAAGATTTGGCAATGTTGATTTATTAGGCGCTGAAAAGGCTTTAAATTGCAACTTCTTAGAATGTTATTTTTCAATGTATATCATGAAGAATCATATTTTGTCGATTGCTTCATCGATCTGTATATGTTACTGGATGCTTTTCCCTCGTTTAGTCATGTGTGCTTCTCCCTTCAGTAACGGGCCCAGGCCTTTATCTGATTGAATTTTGTTAGTCTGGAGTGTTAAAACCGACCATTGCCTTATGTGTTGTCTCTTGTGTTATGTGTACAAACATCTTCACTTCATTCTCTTCGGATTTTCAAGCATAGGTTGGAATATGTTAATACATGAAAGCGACGTCCTCTTTATTTTTTTTTAAACATCTCCCCCCCCCCCCCCCCCCCTTTCAACCTGACCCCTCTTTTTTTTCAAATCCTTGTCTTTTTTCATAGGGACTGGGTTTACTACTGCATTATTTGTTTTCCTTCCCATTCTCTTCATTGTGTTTCTTCTTGAGTTTCTGTAGTGTGTATAGTGTCCATTTGCAGGCTTCAGCTCAGTGTGTGAACATTTTTTCCTGCATGGCCTGGTGATGGGTGGTGTTTCTGACAGTCATGGGACTAGAACAGAAGGGAGGGGGGGGGGGGGGGGGGGGAGAGGCTGGTAGCCAGATGGGACTCCTGCATAGGTAGCAGGTATGGTGAGGGGATGGTGGTGTTTCTGACAGTCATGGGACTAGAACGGGGGGAGGGGGGGGGGGGCGCGGGGGGGGGGGGGGGGGGGGGGTACCCGGTATGACTCCTGCACAGGCTGGTGATGGATGGTGTTACTGTTGACAGCCATAGGACCAGAGCAAAGGGGGGTAGTCAAGTATGACTTCTGCATAGCTGGGTGGATGCTGTTTCTGTGTTTCTGTGGACAGTCATAGGGACTAGAGGGGTGGGGGGCAGTCAGGTATGACAGGGCAGCTGGTGCCACGCGCTGTGACAGTCATGGGACCACCACCACTCAGGGGGGGGGGGGGGGGTAGTCAGGGTTCCATCAGTCAGTTGCTGTGCTGTATTGGGTGATCCATTTGCTGGTGGGCTGGTACATACTGGTCGGTTGAGTAGTTTGCTGTCGGTTTTTTGTTTGGGTTTCCATTTTTGGTTTTGTTGTTTATACTGGTTGGTTTCTTTGCTGTCGTTTTTTTTTTTTTTTTTTTTTTTTTTTTTTTTTATTTTTTTTTTTTTTTTTTTTTTTTTTTTTTTTTTTCTTTTTTTTTTTTTTTTTTTTTTGTTTTTTTTTTTGTTTGGGGGGGGGATTTTGATTGATATGACTAAGCACCACGAGGAAAAAGGCGATTATCGCTATGAAATCAGTGAGGTCAGCTGTGAGTTTTTTGTTGCTCTGGTTTCTTCTGAATATACTGAACAGGACTTTTTTTTCATCCAACATGACTGCTAACAACCCCTATCCCCACCTCGTGTGTGGAGTGTTTGCACACACTCACATTCATGCACGCGCGCTTGCGCACGAACATATGGCGTGCACACACACACACACACACACACACACACACACACACACACACACACACACATGTGCCGCTCGCACGCACGCACGCACGCACACATACACGCACACATACACGCACCTACACAGACAGACAGACAGAGAGTGACAGACACAGAAAGACAGAGACAGACAGACAGAGGGAGACAGAGTCAGAGATGGAGAGACAAAGATGATGACCAAAAAAAAAAAAAAAATACAGACGGACAGACAGACAATAAACCGACATACAGACACTCAGACAGACAGACACGGACATATTAAACTGAAACAGGTGTGCAGGCCTAACGTTTGCCCTCACCCACTCCACCCCCCTCCCCTCTTCTCCCCACCTCCCAACATCGCACTCTTTCCAAAGCTTCTTCAACATCCAGACAGAAGAGTTATAGGATGGAGAGCAGCAAAAGAACATGGGGGGGGGGGGGGGGGGGGGGGGGGAGGGGGGGGGGGCTGGAAGGGGGGGATATAGGAGGAGGAAAGCGGAGGAGAGGAAGGGGGCAAACTTTTACAGGGGCGCAGGATCCAACTTTTTACCGAAATCAGTCGATCGATCAGGTCTGTTTAATGACTGCTTTGATCGAATTTTCGTTCCGCTAAGTGAGTTGGAATATCAGGTGAAGATTAACCAGCGTTGGTCGTGTCGTGTGCAGTCACTGGTCCATCACTGACGATTAAAAGATAGGCGACTGATTGGACCCATTCCGTTTATGGTCCACTGATCGGGAACACAGTCATCAGTGTGGGCTATGGCCTGCTGATCGATAGTCCACGGTCCACTGATCGGGAACACAGTCATCAGTGTGGGCTATGGAATGCTGATCGATAGTCCACGGTCCACTGATCAGGGATCGGGAACACAGTCATCAGTGTGGGACTATGGTATGCTGATCGATAGTCCACGGTCCACTGATCAGGGACAGTCATCAGTGTGGGCTATGGCCTGCTGATCGATAGTCACGGTCCACTGATCAGGGTCACAGTCATCAGTGTGGGCTATAGTAACTGATCGATAGTCCACGGTCCACTGATCAGGGGACACAGTCATCAGTGTGGGGACTATGGAATGGGCTGATCGATAGTCCACGGCCCACTGATTAGAGACCTGTCACAGTCCTCAATGTGGGCGATGACCTGTTGGTTTCAAAGTCTATAAACTTTGCTGCTACTGGGACTCAGCGTTACTCTTGCCTGCGTTGTCTCTTTTTTTTTTTTGTTTGTTTATCCAGGTATCTTCCCTTGCATAAAGGCTGGATTGGCTGGCATAAGCTCAAATAGGTCCATATATACACTTGAACGTTATTTTTCTCTCTCTCTCTCTCTCTCTCTCTCTCTCTCTCTCTCTCTCTCTCTCTCTCTCTCTCTTTAAACACATAATATACACACACGCATACGCACACACACGCACACACACACACACACACACACACACACACACACACACACACACACACGCGCGCGCGCACGCGCCTCTCACGCTTATACACACACAGAGGAGAGAGAGAGAGACACAAGAGAGAGAGAGAGAGAGAGAGAGAGAGAGAGAGAGAGAGAGAGAGAAGGGGGGGGAAGAGAGAGAGAGAGACGGGGGGGGGGGGGGGGACAGGGACAGAGACTGAGAGACAGAGACAGAGACAGAGACAAACAGACAGACAGAGACAAACAGACAGAGAGACGTGACACAGGGGTGTCGGCCTAACCATCGCCCTCACCCCTTTTCCCCCTCCCCTCCCCACCTCCAAACACCGCCTTTCTTTCCAACTCTCTCTCTCTGCCCGGCCAGGAAAAACGACGAAAGGAAAACAGGAAAGATGGAGTAGGGGGTGGGGGAAGGAAATGAGGTGGGGTGCGGGGTGAGACAGGAGAGGGATGGGGGGGGGGGGGGGGGGGGGGAGGGGGGAGAGGAAGGTGGCCTCCCTCCACAAATAATAAAAAAAAAAAGGTTGCGAGGATCGAGCTTCTCGTGAAATCGATCGATCGATCAGTCCGTTTCATTACCGCTGGCATCGAATTCTCTCATTCCGTGAAGTAGGTTATAATGTCAGGCGGAAATTTGATCAGCGTTAGACGTGCAGTGTGCAGTCATTGGTCAGTCATTGACGATCAGGAGAAAGTCTGTTACTTTTGTTCAAAGTGACCGTTACCCTTCGTCGTGTCGTTTGGATTTGTCATTGCCTGTTTTCTCTTCCAGCAACTTGATTCATTTCTATCCTTCTCTGCCGCTTCTCTTTTCTGCCCCTTTATTGACCTCTTCGGAAGTCCGTTGGATTGTGTTGCTCTGTCTGTGGTGTTGAGAATGCCACAGGACTATTGGGATGTTCTAAGGTTTGTGTTGTTCTACCCGTGGTGATGAGAATGCCACAGGGCTGTTGGTGATGTTCGAAGGATTGTGTTGTTCTGCCCGTGGTGATGAGAAAGCCATAGGGTCATTGGTGATGTTCTGTGTCACATGTCATGTGTGACTGCCACATCTGCATGGAAATCTCTCGCCCCCAAAGGCCATAGAACCTACAACACTGACGACACTGTGCGCACTTCCATTTACATTTGCGGCACTCGTTACATTTATGGCGCCTGTTACATTTGCGGCTCTGGTTAAATTTGTAGCACTTTTTACAGCACCTGCTGCATTCAAAACGTGGTACGTCGCTCGTTTTCGGTAAGTGAACAAGATTTCGTTGATTTGCGTTAACCGGGTACAAAAGTAAAAAGTCCAGGGGTCATCGGGAAGGGCCCTTAGGGGTCCAGGATTTAGAACACAGGACCCACTCCCTTCCACTGGTGCGGACAGCTGACCTAGGCCACAAAACGTCGGCCAGGGGACTGGTCAGTAAGAGCGGCTTTGCCGGAACTGACTTCATTGGGTCTTTGCACCAGTGTCATGAGTGGCTTTGAGAAAGACTTGGTAATGAGAGAAAGGAAGGGGCGGGGGGGGGGGGGGGGGGGGGGGGGGGATGGGGGGGGGGGGGGGGAGTGGGGAGAAGAACGGCAACACAGAAGCACCCATTTGTAGAAACACCCACCTCACCAGAATCCACAGACCACCCCAGCCACTGATGGTGAACACTGTACTTCACCACCCCCACCCCCACCTCCTCCTCCTCCTCACAGACCTCGCTGTGGGAACCACCTGCTGCCCTCTCAACACCCCAAGGGCTGACAGGACGTGCATCTCACCTCTCCGGCCACATGTGCAGTCAGCCGTGTCCAGTGAGGAGCCACGCCCAGTGTAGAAGACTGTGGCATGGAGTCGAAAAATGGGGTCTGTTCCCACTGCAGGCCTCAGCGCTTCCCATGGCTGTCGGTGAAGACTTCAATATTCACATTTTACCTTCCCTTTTTCAACCCGTCTCTCTTCTCATACCGCTCCCTTTTTTGACCCCCCCCCCCCCCCCTTTTTTTTTCTTTCTTTTTTCTTTCTTTTTTTTTTCTTTTCTTTTTTTCCCCAAATCCTTGTTAAATGTTTTCATGGCGACTGAGGATTTATTTACTTGCATTGATGTGTTTCCTCTCCCCAACATCTTCGCTGCTTGTTTGTTTTCTTTCCCTCTGTGTCTTGTTTCATGTTGTTGTTGTTGTTGTTGTTGTTGTTGTTGTTATGTTTGGTCGGTTTTTTTTTTTTTTTTTTTTTCTATTTTTTTTTTCTTTGTTGTCCTGCCACCAGAACAGACCAATCTTTACAGAAGACCCGTTACTTTGTGGTGTTCACAGGGCAGCTCGGTTCTTCAACATTTATTTTGAAATGGGTTACTGGTTAGTGGCGTATCTGTTGACCGTCATGGGATTCGTGCAGAGGGTTTAACCAGGCATGACAGGGAGCGGCTAACCACCGTACACGTCACCTCCAATCAATGGTCGATCAGTCGGTCGGTGTATCGGCCGATCGATCTGCTGTTTGGTTGGTTCGTTGGCTGATTAGTTAGTTGCTTAGTTCTGTCCTTCTTTATGTTCGGCTTTACTGCCCATGTAAATGAGCACAAAATTGGAAAAGGCGAATCTTTTATTTAGACACATGAGTCAGGTTTTATCTATTTTTATCATTTCATTTTTTTTTTTTTTCGTCTGGATCGGAGTTCCTATGAGGATTATTGATCCTTCCAACAACTGTCTTTGTGGGGTGTGTGTGACAGTCACAAACATGCCCACCTGCGCACTCCCACACTTCCAAGCGTGCCTGCACACACATAGACACACAGACACACGCACAGACAGACAGACTGAAACAGACATACAGACAAAACAGAAGAGACAGAGACAGAGACAGAGAGACAGACTGACAGACAGGCAGGGACGGACACAGAGAGACAGACAGACAGACACACTGGGGCCACAGACGGACAGAATGTACAGATACAGTGTGCATGTCTGGCCTTTCACCCTCACCCACTTCTTCCTCTCCCTATCTCCCAACCTCGCCTTTCTTTCCAACACTCCCTCTGCACGCAGACGACAAAGGAGTGAAAGACGGGGAGCGGGATAGGCGAGGAAGGGAGGAGTGAAGGAAGTGGGAGGGGGTCCAGTGGGGGTCGGGGAAGGGGGGAAGTGGGGGTGGAAACGGGGAGAGGGAGGGGGGGGAAAGAGAGGTAGTTGGCGGTCCGTCATAAATCAAAAGGGGTATGACATCCACCTTTTCCCGAAATCAATCAATCGATCGATCGAGGCCCGTTTCATTGCCGCTGGCATCGAATTCTCACTCCGTTAAGTGAGTTGGAATGTCGGGCGGAAATCAGTCAGCATTAGTCGTGTCATGCGCAGTCACTGATCGATTAGTGACGATCAAAAGACAGGCGGAAAATGAAACACACTCAAAAGAAGAATGACTCTTCGGCCCAACTTCAGAAACAAAGCAACTTCAAAACAAAACACGACGCATTCGACCTCTTTGGTCTTCTTCAGCCAAGATAAATAGCATTCAAGACAATGAAAACGAAAAACGAACAATCATTTATCTCCTCAAATTGGGCGCGATGTGGACGTGGAATGGAAACGAGGCTGCAGGCCATCCCACAGCCATCGTGCGCCCTCGTTGACAAGATAAGTGATCGCTAGTTCTTCGTTTTCATCGTCTTCAATGGGGTTTGTCTTGCCTGTAGAAGACCAAAGAGGTCAAAACGCGTCACGCTTAGTCTTGTAATTGGTTTGTCTCTTTCGCTGGGCGGAACTGTAGATCTTCTTTTAAGTTTTTGATCAAGAGAAAGACGACTGACTGGACCAAGTCTTCCCTCCGTCCACGGTCCACTGGTCAGACACTGGTCGTACCCTCTGTGTGGCTGCTGACTGTTGGTGCTGCTCTGGACGGTCACGTGATGATAACTGCAGGGGGAATAAGCCAGGCACAGTGGGGGGAGGGGGGGAGGGGAGAGAGGGAGCAGCCAGCCTGTGTTCACATTGCTACATGGCAAGGTGCCATTGTTCTGTTGTTCCCTGTCATTGTTATCAGTTGAGTTCTGAGTTAGTCCGTCGGTTGGTCGGCTGATGGATTTGCCGTGGATGGTATGTCTATGTTTTATACACACGCGCACGCGCATGCGCATGTGCGCACACGCACGCACACCCACACCCACACACATACAC
The DNA here is from genome assembly GCA_016801955.1 of Conus betulinus. Classification (NCBI taxonomy): domain Eukaryota; kingdom Metazoa; phylum Mollusca; class Gastropoda; order Neogastropoda; family Conidae; genus Conus; species Conus betulinus. The sequence continues at coordinate 32,315 of JADBJO010001147.1, read as the reverse complement.
AGAGAGAGAGAGTGATTGAGTGCCTATGTGTGGTTGTACGTGCGCGCATGAGCAAACGTGTGTGTGTGTGTGTGTGTGTGTGTGTGTGTGTGTGTGTGTGTGTGTGTGTGTGCGTATGTGCGTGTGTCTGTGTGTGTGCGCGTACGCGCGTATAGTGTAGTGCGTGTGCGTGTGTGTGTGTGTGTGTGTGTGTGTGTGTGTGTGTGTGTGTGTGTGTGTGTGTGTGCAAGCTCGGTGTGTAAGTGTAGGGTATGTGTGTGTGTGTGTGTGTGTGTGTGTGTGTGTGTGTGTGTGCAAGCTCGCTCGTGCATGTGTGTGTACATGTGTATATGTGTATGTGTGTGTGTGCTGTGTGTGTGTTGGTGTGTGTGTGCGCGTGTGTGTGTGTGTGTGTGTGTGGTGTGTGTGTGTGTGTGTGTGTGTGTGTGCGCGCGCGCGTGCAAACGTATGTTTTGTGTGTGTGTTACCCTCATTGTATCTTTTCAATCAGTTCCTTTTTTTTTTTTTTTTTTTTTTTTTGTCTTCTGTTCTCCACTCTATACCCAGACATACAAGGTAGAACAGGTTATAGCAGATACAAGGGGAGATAACTTGAGAGGAAACCCGGAACAACGTCGCGGAGCAAGAAAGGGAGAAGGGCAGGGAGCGGGGAGGGGGTGGGGGGTGGGGGAAGGGGCAGACATAGGATAGACAAGTTTGTAGGGTAGGGTCACCTCTTTTGTATGTGTACACCCCTTCACTTGTCAAACACCCCCCCCCCCCCCCCCCCCCCAATCCTTCTTTCCTCCTCCCCCCACTTCTCTCCGTTCCTTTCCCTACTGTACACGTACATGATAATATTCCACCTCACACAAGTCTAAAGAGCTCTGTTTATAAGCCTATCAGTGTGCTTATCGCTGTGAACAAGAGTTTTTTTTTTTTTTTTGGGGGGGGGGGGGGGGGGGGGGGGGGGGGGGTAGGGGTTATGTAACCCCGTCGCTCTTAGAAAGACTACCAGGAAGATAGCGCCACCCCTCTCCCACCCCCCCCCATCCTTCCTTCCTCCTTCTATCTATCTCTTTACCCCCGGTAAGTGAATAAATATAACTTCCTCTTTACCGCTTCGGGGCGTCTTGTCAAAAGACCGATCACTTTTAATATAAAGACGGCTCCGATGCGCTCCCCTGCAAGGCCGAAAGCGACGAGATCCCGTGTCATGCAGCCCTGGGGAGGAAGTGAATAGAGAGGGTTTATATGCAAACTACACACCTGTATTGAGCGCCTACGGCAGAAAAGAAAGGAACACATTTCCATGCAGCTTATGTACGCAGAATGAGTTTATCAGAGAAAGAAAGAAGCTACACACATGTATAGTTGCTACACACCTCTCAGTTGCTAAGGGAGGTAAGGAATTGTCTCACTCGGCAGGATACGAGTCTGAACTGCTGCTTGGGGCGGTAGGGGTGGAGTCACTGGCGAAATTCAATGTATGAACGAAAATATGCATGCACGCAGGTAGTTGTCTGTTTGTTTGTTTGGATAAATCTAATAACAAGGACAAGGACAAAAGCAGCAGAAACAACGACATAACTTGAAAGAGATTTCCGAATATGCGCGATTACCTGTTCTTGAAATATATTACACACACACACACACACACACACACACACACACACACACACACACACACACACATTTACAAACGCACGCATACGCACGCGTGCGAGCGCGCGCTCGCAGACACACACACACACACACACACACACACACACACACACACACACACACACACACTCACACACACACTCACACACATATGCACATGCATACACGTACGTGCGCACACACACAGTTGTCATACATACAGTCATACATGCGTGTGTAAGCCGCACATATCTGTGTGTGTGTGTGTGTGTGTGTGTGTGTGTGTGTGTGTGTGTGTGTGTGTGTGTGTGTGTGTGTGTATCTCTCAAACACACACACACACACACACACACACACACACACACACACACACACACACACACACATACGCACGTGTGCGCGCAAGCACTCAGACATATGCGTATAAATACACGCCCGCGCGCACATACTACACACACACACACACACACACACACACACACACACACACACACACACACACACACACACAATGTTGACACTGATCTCAACAACACCCGCACACCGCATCATGCAGTGCATGATAATATTCTAGACATCAACCCAACTTTATTCCTCGTTTGTGACTATTGAAGAAAGAAATAGAAAACATGACAGAGAGGAAACGTTGCCTGCTAACTAATTCATCTCTAAAGCTGTAAGTGGCAGCACGTTTGGTGCCAGTCTGACGGTCATCACACCATTGACGGCTTTCACTGCCAAGGATGGAGAGAAAGCTATGGCATTAGTATCCCGCGGGGCGATTTTACTTCCTATGGCACAAGACGTCGGGGGAAGGGGGAGGGGGAGGGAAGTAGAGAGAGGGGGTAGGAGGAAAGGGGAGAGAGAGAGAGAAGGGGAGTGAAGGAGACAGAGAAGTGATTGTATGTATGTATACGTAGGTTTGCGCGCACGCGCGCGCGCGTGCGTGTGTGTGTGTGTGTGTGTGTGTGTGTGAGAGAGAGAGAGAGAGAGAGAGAGAGAGAGAGAGAGAGAGAGAGAGAGAGAGAGCGAGAGAGAGAGAGAGAGAGAGAGAGAGAGAGAGAGAGAGAGAGAGAGCATGCGCGCCCATGCCTTGCCTGCATGTGCATACGCAAATTGCGTGCGTGTGCATGTGTGCGCGCGTGCGTGTGTGCTTGTATGTGTGTACGCGCGCCCATGCGCTTACCTCTATGTGTGCATGAGTGTACTGTGTGTGTGTGTACTGTGTGAGTGTGTGCATGTGCACGCGCGCGCGCGCGTGTGTGTGTGTGTGTGTGTTCGTGCGTGCCTGTGTGCATGCGTGTGTGTCTATGTCTATGTGTCTCTGTCGTGTGTGTGTGTGTGTGTGTGTGTGTGTGTGTGTGTGTGCGTGTGTGTGTGTGTGTGTGTGTGTGTGTGTGTGTGTGTGTGTGTGTGTGTGTGTGTGAGCGCGCGCGCGTCCGCAAGCGTGTGTATGTGTGATTAGTGTTACCCTCGTGATATAATTTATTCCATCAATCATCTTTTGTCTTCTATTTTTCATCATTCATGGTAGGAATCATAAGTCACAAGTGACAAGGGAGACCACCTGGAAGAAACTACGAACCATGTCGTGGAATGGCAGAGGCAGGGGTGGGGAGGTGGGAGGGGAGGAGGGAGGGTGGCTGATGCAAGATTTGAAAGCTTGCAAAATTGTCGGGTCACCTCCTTTGTGTCTACAGTCCTTCACTTGTCAATCCTTTTAATTATATTTTTACCTCCCCCCCCCCCCACCTCCGTTCCCTCCTGTACACAAAACAAAATAAGTCTACCTCATACACGTCTGAAGTGCTAGATATATAGACCTGTTACGGTGCTTGACGACGGTGCACAAGTTGTGTGTGTGTGTGTGTGTGTGTGTGTGTGTGTGTGTGTGTGTGTGTGTGTGTGTGTGTGCGTGTGTGTGTGTGTGTGTGTGTGTGTGTGTGTGTGTCCCCACTTGCCCCTATTAGAAAGACTAACAGGAAGGTAGAGCTACCCTCTCCGCCTCTTCCCCTCCTTCTCTTTCTCCCGGTAAGTGATTACACATAACTTCCCTTTTACTGCCCTAGGGTGTCTTGTCGTCAGAGGACCGATCACTCTTGTAGACAGCTCGATGCGCTCCCCTGCTGAAAAACAAAACTACGTTCCTGTGTCGTGCAGACGGAGGGTGGATACGAATAGAGAAGGTTTATAAACAAACTACACACCTGTATTAAGAGAGTCCAGGTGAGAAAGAAAGGAAAGAACAACTTCAATACAGTTTATGTACTCAAAGAGTCGTATTGACTTAATTATGACTAAAACTATCAAAGAAATAAATGAGAAAGAAAGAAACTCCACTTACGTATTTTCAGTTTGGATGGTGTATTATCGTGTCAAAATGAGATTTTTTTTTTTTTTTTTCCTATTCAAGCTAGATTTAGAACAGGAAGATCAAAGATTGATCATCTGACACGACTAACTACACAAATCAAGAAACAGTGCTGCAATCGGAAAAGTATTCAAGTACTCTTGCTTCCTTAAGTTAACCTCACCAAAGCCTATGACAGAATGAGGCAGACTGTTCAACAAAAATTAATTGGTCTATCTGGTCATGTCTACGACGGTGCCAAATCCTTTTCTAAGTGGAACACGAATAAGGGCTAAGGTAAAATTAATTTTGTCAGCCCAAGATCCATGCATATGGGAATCCTACAGGGTTCCATTGCTTCTCCATAGTTGTTTAACGTTATGCTGTATGACTTACAGACGCATTTTTTCACCAGCTGGCACAATATGCTGATGGCATTTCGGTATGGATTTGTACAATTCTAAGGAAAAGAACAAGCTTACATCAAAGTAATCATATACAGAGCCTTTTTCAAAATTAAATAGATTAACTGAATGACTGTGAGCACCTCTATATGGCTTTGAGTTTTTCTATAGAAAAAAAAAACACATTTGATCCTTGATAATGGTTGTAATGTTTGCAAAATACCTGGATTTTTTTTTTTTTTTTTTTTTTTTTTTTTTTTTTTTTTTTTTAAATGTCTGAGATACAGTTTGTTGGTGTCACACTGAAGTCAGCATTAAACTGGGAAAGTCGTATTGACTTAATTATGACTAAAACTATTAAAACTTTGAATTTTCCAAAAACTGTGAGCCATTCTCCTTGAAGACAGGACTCGAACATTTTGTTGTAATTAGAACTGCTGTGGTACGTTCAAGGGACATGCAAAGAAACTGCCCATTATCGATAGTGGAGCTGTGAAACTGGCCTCAGGAACACCTGTTCATAGTAAGATCACTGAGGTTGATCAAGCTTGCAGACCTTTTACTGCTTGATGAAGTCAGACAGTTAAGTTCTGCCAAATACATATCTACAGTTACAATGTCAGAGGTTTTGAAGAATTGAATCTTAAGTCTAATACTGATTTTCCAAAAAAATGAACACACACACACACACACACACACACACACACACACACACACAAATCGCACACAAATGAATCTTAAGTCTCTCCACACATGTGACACAGATGTTTTAAACTCTTCAAACATAAATCCACACAGTGTGATTTCCTTGTCTTCCTGTGTCTCCTGTCCCTCCTTCGGAGTTAACTAACTGCAAAAGTCAATATTTTCGATACTGAAACAACAAGAGAAGGTTGTCCGCATGTGATAACAGCTTCAGTCGGAACTACTTCGGGAAAAAAAAAAAATTGCGATCCTTTAATGGTACAGTTCTAGACGACGGGTAGAGCAGGATCTTCTTTTGTAATTCTATATTTTAAGACAAAAAACACATTCTATTTGGCATGGGACGTTCAGTTTTTACGGCGGAGGTGGTCTCCATCGTAACGGCATTAAATCATTTTGTTCTCATACCATTATCTTGTTTTGTCTTGATTCTTTGTCAGTTTTTAAAAGTCTGCTGTTATTTGTGTGAACCCAAGGAGAAGAATTATTATTTGAAATAAAACATTTGAAGCATGTAGAGCAGAAAAAAGGGGAGCAGCAGAAAAAAAAAAGGGAAACAAGAAATCTATCAGGTAGTATACGAGTCACGTACCCATCGTCTTACAAAGAAATGAGTAATATCTCCACACACACACACACACACACACACACACACACCTATAGGAATGCACATCTCTCTCTCTCTCTCTCTCTCACACACACACACACACACACACACACACACACACACACACTCACACAATATCGACACTGATCCCATAAGCCACTCTATGAATAATAACACCCAAGACGTCAACCCGAATCCTTGTTTGTGACTGTGATTGAAGAGAAAAAAACAACAAAACACGAGAAAAAAAACATTGGCCACCAAATAATTCATATCTAAAGCTGGAGCCGTCTATTGTGGCGCCAAGGAAGGGAAGTGGCAGCACGTTTGGTGCCAGTTTGACAGTCATCACACCATTGACGGCTTTCACTGCGAACGATGGAGAAAAAGCAATGGCATTAATGTCCCGTTTGGCTATTTTACTTCGTATGGCAGATGAGAGAGAGAGAGAGAGAGAGAGAGAGAGAGAGAGAGAGAGAGAGAGAGACTTTATCACAAGAATGAATTGATTTGGTGTGTAGTCAGACAACCAGGCAGACAGATAGACAGACGGACAGGCAGGCATGCAGACAGACATGCTGGCAGACATGTGGGCAGACAGACACACAAGCAGGCAGACAGAAAGAAGAAAGAAAGAAAGACAGTGTCTCCAGGGAAGCCACTGGCAGCAAAGAACCACACCTACGCGTGCACCTGCTCGTCGTGGGAGTTGAATGGTAGGCGCGGCTATTGGAATCAACATTCTGAAAGAAAGTGTGTGTGTGTGTGTGTGTGTGTGTGTGTGTGTGTGTGTGTGTGTGTGTGTGTGTGTGTTGTCGTCGGTGTTAATGTCCTTCCTTCCACTACAGTGATTCAGACAATTCCATGTGTGTGTGAATGAAGTATGTAAGTGATTGAGTGTATTAATACGTTAATGATAGAAATATGACATCCTCCATCCCCCCCCCTCCCCCTCCCCTCTATCCCTCTACCATTTAATCAAAACCAAATTATGTAATTGAGTAGAGATAAGATCTAAAGATAAAGGCCAGTTGAACTGCTTAACAAACATTTGCAAACTGACTCAAGTACACAAGAACAGTTTAAAATACTTGGTAAAGGTAAGGAAGTCGATCCATCAGTGCAACCATCAATACCCGAACTTGTAAAGAGTTCTCTTGCTCTTGGGCATTGAATTAGTAAATGACTGATACTTAAGGTTTCCCACACATACATTTAACGTTATGACAATATTTTGTTTTCAATGCGTTCAGACGAAATCTATGGATTAAGCTTTCAATCTCCCTAGACGAGAAAGAGACTTTGTTTGTACGTTTTCCCCTAGTACCCATCACTAAACTTTACACAGTTGTGATAATACTGGACGTCTGAGTTCATCAATAATGTTTTAACTTTTTCTCTTGACGTTGAATTTATAATTGAAAAACATTCTTTCAAATCTATTGGAATGTTTAAGCGGTATTGCGTAATTGACATTTTGAGCTGCTTTTGTTGCAAGTTGATCTAGGCGCTCGTTGGGTACAACACCACAATGAGAGGGGATCCAACAAAAAGTAACAGTAATGCCTTTCATAGATAAAATATGAATGACATGATGAATTTCTAATATTATATCAAGATGAACTGAAGGACATGCAGACTTAATCGAGTGGATTGCTGCTCTCGAATCAACACCTATCATAATTTGGGAATTGTTTATTGAAAATTTAGAATGAAATCTAACGACTTAAGTATAGCAATTAATTCGGCACTGAATATCGATAACTGTCTACCAAGATAGAAGAGTTTTTTCTATTTTGAAACTAGGAATTATGAAGGCTGCTCCCGTGTTATTATCTAGCACTGAGCCATCTGTAAAAAATTTCAAATGGTGATTGTAGTTACTTTCTAAATGAGCGTAAACAGATGTTCTTAAGATATGTGGACAATCCGTTTTGATACATCTGTATAATCAATATCAAAGGAGGCTTTAGTTTGTTCCCATTTTGGAATAGGTGAATACGTGGGCTTTTGGGCAATGTTGTTTTTATCTATTTTGGTATCCTTTAGAAGATCGGAGGAAAACGAGTAAATAGACCTTGTTGACAGTATATTTTGGGCACATTTTTCCGAAATCATCCTCTGATTTTAAACATACTTCTTCTGAGCTAAAATTGTTTTTTGTGAAAAGCTCTTTAAGATAAATTTTAAGTAGAAGCTTTCCGAAGTTCTGCAAGAGGCAATATTCCTGCTTCATTATACGTTCCTAAGTTAGATGTATGTGTGGGAACCCCAAGGGCAATTTTATAAGCTTTTGCAATCAGTACTCTAAAGTTTATTTAACAGGTATTGAGGAGCATTAAAAAAAAATACTTCTTGAGCATAAGTTAGTCTTGAGCGTATAAGGGGCAGTTGCTAAGATGGTTAATGATTTCGAATCCTGTCCTCAAGGTTGTCTGCTAATATTTTTTTAGGAAATTCGAGCTCTTTCTTGCTTTGTTTAAAATATATTCAATATGAGCGTTCCAAGATAACTTACTACTTAAGATAACACCCCAAAATTTGACACTTTTTGCATAGTTTAAAACAATGCCATCCAACGTGAAAGTAGGAAGTTGTCCTGGATCGTAACCAGCATTAAAGAGAATCATATTAGTTTTTTTTTTTCTGGTGAAAGAGAAAGACCATTTACATAAAAAAAAAAAAATCATTGATCTTATTTAATTCAAGTTGATATTTTGTTTTGATGTAATTTAGTGATCTTGATGGCGTATTTCTTTTCATTGTCACTTTTGTCCATAGGCATATATCATCAGCAAATTGAGCCACTTCAGTATCTTTAGAAAGACCTTTAGGGAGGTCAGAGATTAAAATATTAAATAATATGGGGAATTACTGAACCTTGGGGTAAACCCATTTGTAAGGGTCTTGGGTTGGAATACGTATTTCCTATTTTTGCTTGAATATGCCTACCTTGTAGAAAATCTTGAACAAAATTGTACATGTTCCCACTGATTCCGATATTCTTTATTTTGTACATTAGTCGTTTGTGCCACACTTGTTCATAGGCTTTACGAATGTCAAAAAAAAAGTAGCAAGGATGTTCTTACGACGTGCAAATTGATGTCTTACGTGTGTTGTAAGTTTTACTAAGTGCTCAGTTGTAGATCTGCCTGCTTGGAATGCAGCTTGGTTGATAGGAATGATGCAGTTTTTATTGCAATGATGAATTAGCCTTTTTAAAACTATCTTTTCCATCAATTTACATGTGTTAGATGTTAATGATATTGGTCGATAGCTGTTTATATCACCGAGTGGTTTTCCTTTTTCATGAATAGGAATTGTAATTGAGTGTTTCCAAAATAGGGGTATTTTGCCACTGTCCCAACACATTTTTGAAAAACAAATGTAGAAATTGTATGACATTTTCTGGGAAATGACTTAATATTTAATTTGAAATGCCATCGAATCCCACTGATGTCTTTTTATTTAGATTAATAATACACTCATTGACTTCCTGCAATGTTATAGCAGAATTTAGATAGTGATTTTCTGTTGGTTTGGGGCTGTCATATATTATGTTTTTACTTTTCTTCACGTTCGCGATATTTTTTCTTGTCCAAGGATAAGCTGTTAATGCTACTGTTGTAAGCAAATAAGTCAGCAAATGCTTCAGATTTATCAAAATTGACGGAAATTGATACTGTTTTAGTTTAATCGGACACAATGTAGAAGGGTAACTCCATTTTTTTTCATTGTTTTTTTAATTGTGTCCAAACTTTTTGAATGTCTTTATAGTTTGTTTGATACCTCATTTTGACATACAGACGACCAATATTGCCGTTTTGCTTGTGCAATTATTCTATTTAGGTGATTTTTCGCTCTTTTTTTTCTCAAAAACTTTTTTCAGCTTTTTCCTTCATTTTTTTTTTTTTTTTTTTTTTTGTGTTCTCTTTTTTCTTTTGTTTTTTTTTTTCTCTTCTTTTTTTTTCTAGTTTTTGCCTGTTGACATATATCATTCCACCAGAAATTACCCAATTTTTTTTTTTTTAAATAGATTTTACAGTCGGGATTGATTCTTTTGCAGCAGAGTGTACTGCATTCTGAAGATGATCATATAACGTATCGACATCTTGATTCTCAATATTTTCTAAGTTCATGTTAAATGAACTAAGTAGATATGAAAATTTATTCGAGTTAGCAAATTTATAACGATATCTGGGAACTTTGTCATGTGTTACATCATTTGTTACAGGTCTCATATTTTCAAGAGAAATCATGATAGGTAGATGGTCACTATTTAATGTATCATCAAGTGTCAGCCAGTCACAAGATAAAGCTAGTTCAGGAGATATGAATGATAAGTCGATGGCACTGGGGTTATGTTTAGGTTGTCTGGAATACGAGTAATACTGCCATCGCTGAGAAGGTAAAGAGAGGAGTCCACTATGTTTTCAATAAAACGGTTACTGGTTATTATTTGGCATCCCTTTTCCCAGAATGGCGAATGGGCGTTAAAATCACCAGTGATTAAATATTTGGTAGATTGGTCTGATTGAATAGACGTAGCCATTCTGTACTACGATCGTTGGACCCTGAGGTAAGTATACAGAAACAACTGTTACTACATTATAATCAACTTGAATTCTGACTGCACATGAGTGCAATCCAGAATGTCTAGTGGAGCAGGACTGGCACATGGAGCATATTTCTCATCTTCACGAACATATATTGCCACATTTATTTTTTTTTCTTCATTATTAATGTTTTGGATAATTGGTGGAAAAATAGTAATTAGGAAGCTTAGGTAGTTTATTTTTACTGACATTCAGTGATTGCAAAGCTAATATGTTGTATTTGACTTCAGATAGATGTTGTACTAGTTGATCATTACGGTTGTGATGGATCGACAATTCCACTGGAACACTTTAAAATCCTTAGCTACCATGCGTTCTATCAATATTTAAATAAATTAAAAAAAAAAAAATAAGGTGAAAAAGCGATTAAATACAATTGATGCACTGAAAAGTAACTAACAATACCAAGATTTAAAGAAAAAAAAAGACAGAAAAAAGTATCACTATGATACGATAAACAATATTAGCTATGATAAGAAAGAAAAAAGAACTGTACACAGAGAATGCACTCTATCAATGAACGAAATTTGATCACTGGCCTGTTAGTGAATGCTTTAAACAACAACAACAAGAAAAATTCCCCTAAATAGTCACTCAAGATGGGAAGAACAGAGTCAATGGTTGAGATTTCCGCCAAAACTACACTAACGTATTTCTCTGTCTTTGGTTTAATACCAGGATGTAGCCCACTGAGAATGTCAAACATGTTGTACCATGACCACTGTGTACAGCGAAGGGTCCGTGTCCTCTGGGTGGTGGATAGTTCCCGGGCTGCCACTTGTTTGACGTTCTCGCTGTCTTCCTCGGTTTCTCCCAGAAGAGTTGTCGGATATGTCTTCCAACGTTTCTTGCCAGCACGCTCGATCCTCGATGTGTTGGATGGAGATCGTCTTTGAGAGACCATTTATTTGTTTGTAGGTTGGAATGAGAGACAAATGATATTTTTTAATTCCAAATAGTTTTGTTGTTATCAATGCATTGAACAGCTCCCGCTTGACTTCTAGTTTTGAATCTCTGACAGGTGAGAGCTTGCTGATAACAACCTTAACGTTGGGGTGGCTGGTGACAATGTTTTTGATGCACGAGGTAAACGCTGTGCTGGCAAGTTCAGGGTCCTTCTTTTGAATGTCATTTATACCGCAGTGGATAAGCACCGCATCCAATGGTTTCTCATCCATGGAAAGAGTGGATTGAAGCGTCTGTGTAAGCTCCTCTGTTGTAAAGGTTTTGCATCTCTTCGTATCAAAACCGTAAGACTGGCCTAGTCTCTTTCCATTCACTCCCCTTAAAAACAGAATCATGAAAGATCGCGACCCTGGGAAAGTCTTGTTTCTTCTTGTTTGTTTGGATCTAATATTGTTCTGTGTTTTTTTTTCTGATCGAACTCTAACGTCATGAGAACTTCTGACGTCATTTTTTGTGCGTTCTGGGCCTTCCTTCTTCTCTATTGATTTTACTTTTTTTGATTTAAAATCTTTTTCTTTGCTTCTGATACGGAAGCTGCTTTAGAGTTATGTTGACTGGATTTCACTGCATCAGCATACAAGGGAAAAGTTGGTCGACTAGGACTCGGAGACGCAGCGCTAGCATTTTCTGTTTGTGTTTGTTGTCTGTTAGCGCCATGGTTACACTAGATCTGCCCATGTCTGTGATCATCTTATTCTGCTTGTGTACGATGTCTTCAAAGTGAAGAGATGCGTTTACATAGCGATGCGATCACAGTTCTCAAGTCTCTTATTTCCTTACTGTGTCCGGTGGAGAGAGAACATCAGTCTTGCTGTTTGTTGACTTGTCCCCTTCTTGTTCGTGCTGAGCTGCTTTCCTTGCCGATCGAATCAGCGTTTCTTTAAGGAGGCAGTCCTCGTTGATTTCCTTCTTGGCGCCGTTTCCCTTAACTTCCGGTGTACCACATAAATGACGGTCACAAATTCTATAGTAAATGTAAAATAAACATAAACGCTTTTTTTTTTTTTTTTAGGAGTTGAAAAGAGAGATAGAGGGAGAGAAAGA
>JADBJO010001147.1:0-15000 GCA_016801955.1 Conus betulinus | reverse complement strand
TTCAGTTCTGCAGATCTTCATGTCCTGCTCTCATGACGACCCCTGTTTCGATTTCCTCTCCACATCATATGGACAACAACAACAACACACACACACATACACGCGCGCGCGCGCACAAAACTTTTGGGGATGAAGTTTTTGTTTTAATCGGATTTGGTGGAACATCTCTAAGCGGTGCCTTTACAAGTCTACTGAACAGTGCTCATGTCTAGTGTCATGCAAATCCCAGCGTTAAATCTGAACATGCTTCATAGTGAAAAAGGTTCATCATATGACTGCATCATGGAACGTCCTCACATTTCAAAACACCCAAGTGCCTACAAAAAGGGAGATCAGCGTGTAATCGGCACAGAATTGTTTCTTCTTTGTGTCACCAGCAGCAGACAAGTTTGCATGAATCAAAAACAGATAAGAATCTGTTACTTAGCAAATCCGTGGAAAATATGACAAACAAAAAGAGGAGGACCAGCAGCAACATCAGCATCAGCAGCAACAGCAGAAGCAGCAACAGCAGCACTGTCTTTGTGTTCATAATCTTATGTGTTAATACCGCAATGACTGATTTAAAAGGAAAATGGTTTCTACTGCAGAGCGCACACGAAAAAAAAAAAAAAATCGCAGGACGATTTAGTTCAAACAACAAAAGAACACACATTGCCATTCAGCACATAAACACCCACACATTGACCACACAGGCAATGTGAAGAAAGTGGCTGCAATGGCCGAGAAAGCTGACACAAGGAGGGCGGTGCTTGGCTGAAAGGAAAACCAGGCGATCAGACTGTTGGAGCTAATGGCTATCACTACTTTATGCTATTGACAGCAGAAGAGTGGCCGGCACATTTGGCACCGCTTCACGATGAGCGATTGAACATGAATGCTATCATTTTGAAAACGCGGAAAGAAATCTCTCTCTCTCTCTCTCTCTCTCTCTCTCTCTCTCTCTCTCTCTCTCTCTCTCGTCACCGTGTCATAATGTACGAACGTACATCATATTATCATTGTAAAAACGCAGGTGAAATCTCTCTCTGTGTTTGTCTGTCTGTCTGTCTCTCTGTCTGTCTGTCTGTCTCTCTCTCTCTGTCTGTCTGTCTGTCTGTCTGTCTGTCTGTCTCTTTTTCTCTCTCAACCACCCAGAAACGGTCACTTTCCTAAAACGCAGTGCTATCGATGGTACATTACTGGCAAAGACGCAGAAAAAGATTTGATCCATGAGCTCTTTGAAGTACCTTACTTCATTCTAAAGCATTCCCCCATTCCTCGCACGGAGTTACTGAAGCCTGAAACGGGACAGTCACTTAGTGAAAGGCAGCTGCTGACATTACCATGCCACAGACACCACCCTCACCACCCACACTCTCTCTGCTGTCACGTGCCGCCCATACCCGTGCACTGGTACAGACCAAGCCTTTGTCAACAACATTGACTCCTCTTAAAATTGAAATAAGCGCCCTCTCAAGAATGCCGTGTCTTCATGCCCTGCCAACCATCTTGCTTCCCATCTCTCTCTCTCTCTCTCTCTCTCTCTCTCTCTCTCTTATCCACCCGCTCCTCTCTCTCTCACACCCCCTTCTTACCGCCCTCTCTCTCTCTCTTACCTACCCACCTCTCTCTCATCCCCTTTCTCTCCCCCCCCCCCCCCCCCGCCCCCCCCTTCTCTCTCTTTGAACATAACATAAAAACTTCTGGCAGGCGTACTCCCTCTCGAGAGTATATTATTCTTGCTTAAATCTTACAGAGAGAGAGAGAGAGAGAGAGAGAGAGAGAGCGCACACACACACAGACACACAGACACACACACACACACACACACACACACACACACACACACACACACAACTGACCTGGCAGGCGTCCACGCCACCCATCTTTTGCCCGGCGCAGAGCTCTCCCTCCGTGATGGGGCGGTCCATTAGGTAGGAGCACACCTCGCTGGACAGCAGGGGCACACTGGCCTTGTACAGGTAGCGGGTCCCGTAGCCGCCTGCAAACAGACAGGAGTTTGCTGGTACTTCGGCGTGAAACGCAGTGTCGCTTCTTTTCTCTATTCCTACTACTCCATGAAACACAACGTCACTTCCTTTTGTCTGTTTCTACTACTGCAGGAAACACAACGTCACTTCTTTTCTCTGTTTCTACTACTGCAGGAAACACAGCGTCACTCCTTTTCTCTGTTTCTACTACTGCAGGAAACACAACGTCACTTCCTTTTCTTTGTTTTTCTACTACTACATGACACACAACGTCACTTCCTTTTCTCTGTTCCTACTACTGCAGGAAACACAACGTCACTTCCTTTTCTGTTTCCACTACTACATGACACACAACATCGCTTCCTTTTCTCTGTTTCTACTACTGCAGGACACACAACGTCACTTCCTTTTCTCTGTTTCTACTATTGCATGACACATAACGTCACTTCTTTTTCTCTGTTCCTACTACTCCATGAAACACAACGTCACTTCCTTTTCTCTGTTTCCACTACTACATGACACACAACCTCGCTTCCTTTTCTCTGTTTCTACTACTGCAGAAAAAACACAACGTCACTTCTTTTGTCTGTTTCTACTGCTGCATGAAACACAATGTCACTTCCTTTTCTCTGTTTCTACTACTCCATGAAACACAACGTCACTTCCTTTTCTCTGTTTTTACTATTGCATGACACACAACGTCACTTCCTTCTCGATGTTTCTGCTACTACAAAGAAAACAAAAAACTCACTTCTCCTCAGTCTCAGACAAGCAACAGGTCCTTTGCTGGCCACTGTTTTTAAGCAGTCACCCCCCCCCACAGTAGGCATCTGAATTTCATTTACAAAGCGAAAAGCGAATGAACACACAAATCAAAACAAAACGCGAGAAAACAAACAAACAAATCAAAACAAAACAAAACAGAACAAAACGCGGAAGTAATACTTATTCAATATACAGTCTGAAACAGGCAAGTGAAATGTCGACACATATGTCTTCGGCAATATCACAATCAACAGAAATGAACACTGTTCACAACGCTACTCCCCAGACCCCGGCATTCATTTAGGTTTCAGTCATGTATCTAGCACCCCCATTTAGCCTTTGTAAGTCTGGCACTTCGCGTGGCTCAGGCATCTTGTCTTCAGTTCGCCTCGGAGGAGACGATTTGCCACTGACGGGGGAAAAATCCCATACATCATCTTACGGGCTGGTGTGGAAACTCTTACCTGCTTCAGTTCCTCATACTGAAGACTTTGAAGGGCGGGCTAAAGTGACTGCCTTTTGTCAGTTGTAAAAGGTCGAGTGACATCTCACAAAGGGACTGTTGTGTGTCATGACAGCAGTTGTGAGCTGTGTGTTCTGTGAGTGGGGGAGAAGTCTACAGTCTTCCGAAGTGACCCTGCCGACCCCCCACCCTTCCGCCCCATAATTTTCCCTGATGTTTCGAACAGGTGAATACCGACAGATTTCTCTACCAATCGCAGGGAAGTTTACAGACATAGGCGACTGACGCAGACCGACATGTACCATAATATTCACACATGAAAGACGCTGAGATGAAAACAGGTGAAACAGACTAGTTTCCTATTCAGCTTCTCTCCATTTAAAATCAGCTTCATCTACCATACAGACACGAGAAACGTTGTCGTTAATGAGTTGAGGTCAAAAAGGAAATCCTTTCTTATCGTGTTCAGTGCTTATTTACACACACACACACACACACACACACACACACACACACACACACACCTTGGATCACTTTTACAACCAGTACGCAATAATCATCCAACCACCTAATACCAGATGTAAGGGACACAAATTTAATTAGGTTTCAGTTATAGAAGATGCACAGGTAAGTGAGCAGGTAGGTACGTAGATGGGTAAGCAGGCAGAAGGATAGGTAAACAGGCAGACAGGTAGGCAGGAAGGCAGCCTAAGCAGACAGGCAGATGGGCAGTGACCTGAGTGAGCTGCGCCCCAGCCGGTGATGGTGCAGGTGAGGTGTTGGAAGGACTCGGTCCTGGCCGGCAGGCAGGCAGGACGTACATAGCGGGTGTACAGTGACACGTTGCTGGTGGGCTATCCTCAGCAGGGCTATGTCGTTCCCCCCTGCCGCCTGTAGTGTGACAGGATTACACAGGATTATACAGTGACACGTTGCTGGTGGCTATCCTCAGCAGAGCTATGTCGTTTCCCCCTGCCGCCTGTAGTGTGACAGGATTGTACAGCATTACACAGGATTATACAGCGACACGTTGCTGGTGGCTATCCTCAGCAGAGCTATGTCGTTCCCCCCTGCCGCCTGTATAGTGTGACAGGATTGTACAGGATTACACAGGATTATACAGCGACACGTTGCTGGTGGCTATCCTCAGCAGAGCTATGTCGTTCCCCCCTGCCGCCTGTATAGTGACAGGATTGTACAGGATTACACAGGATTATACAGCGACACGTTGCTGGTGGCTATCCTCAGCAGGGCTATGTCGTTCCCCCCTGCCCGCCTGTATAGTGACAGGATTGTACAGGATTACACAGGATTATACACGATTGTACAGGATTATATAGCGACACGTTGCTGGTGGCTATCTTCAACAGAGATATATGTCGTTCCCCCCGTACCGCCAGTACGGCACCACACAATGACAGGATTATACAGAGACATGGTGTTGATGGCGATGTCGTTTCCCCACTCCTAACCCCTCCCTCCCAGTGTGGTGAAGAGCCCACGGAAGTGAGTAAGGTGACCATGCTGAACAATGTGGTGAAGAGCGGAACAGTGTGGTGAAGAGTTGAACAATGTGGTGAACAGCTGAACAATGTGGTGAACAGCTGAACAATGTGGTGAAGAGTTGAACAATGTGGTGATCAGCTGAACAATGTGGCGAAGAGTTGAACAATGTGGTGACCATGCTGAACAATGTGGTGAACAGCTGAACAATGTGGTGAAGAGTTCAACAATGTGGTGAAGAGTTGAACATTGTGGTGAACAGCTGAACAATGTGGTGAACAGCTGAACAATGTGGTGAACAGCTGAACAATGTGGTGAAGAGTTGATGTGGTGAAGAGTTGAACCATGTGGTGAAGAGTTGAACCATGTGGTGAAGAGTTAAACAATGTGGTAGGAAGAGTTTGAACCATGTGGTGAAGAGTTGAACCATGTGGTGATGAGGTCATGGAGGTGACCAGGCCGTTTACCGAGCTGAAGCTGCTGTGGACGATGAGCGTGTCCAGCTTGACCAGCTTCTCGTGCCCGTCCACCGCCCCCCGGTCATACTCCCCCAGGATGGCGTTCCAGGCGAAAGGGTTTCTTGTTGCTGACCAGTGCGTCACGTCATTTATCCATTACTAATGGAAGAGGAATAAGTAGAAACGCACACCACACACTCACACGCTCTTTGCATACTCTCTCTCTCTCTCTCTCTCTGTCCTCTGTCCGTCTGTCTGTCTGTCTGTCTGTCTGTCGGTTCTGTCCTCTCTCTCTCTCTCTCTCTCTCCTCTCTCTCTCTCTCTCTCTCTCTCTCTCTCTCTCTCTCCTCCACACATACTTACAAGCATTCCGCGGTGGGATATGCACACATAATTAAAAAATACAGACAATAAAAGCCCCATAGGGTATACATGAAAAAATGGCACATCTAATGCTTGGTCATCATTATCTCAGGTTAAAAAAAAAAAAAAAAAAAAAAATCTTTTGGGATACATAAATACCATGTGTAATAACAGTTCATCAAATGATAACAAATGAGAAGAAAGTATTTAATTTTCCGAGAAAACATATCTCTTCATAGACAGTTGTGTACACTCAAACAACGGTTTACACGGTTCTTGTTTGGGGCTGAAATTGCTCAGTTGGAAGTGGGCCTGACACGCCACATGATCATGGGGTCGCGGGTTCGAATCTCCGCTGAACCGTTTCGGTACATAGTGGATTTTTCTCCCCGAGTTAACGTTGATTCTGACTGCATTGCCCAAAAGCCCTTCCCACAAAACTGTAAGCCGAGATGGTTCTGTGTGTTATTGTAAGCGTTGTGTCTTGTGGACACGCAAAATCCCATCACCAACTTTCGGGAAGAGACAGCTGGTTTGGCCGTTGGTATGGACGACACGCATGTTTATCTTCCGTGAAAAATCGAGAAAACGAGTGAAAAACTGAGTGACTGGTATTCGATTGACTGACATGGGAACCAAATGATTTTAAACATTAGCATGCAGCTCTGCAGCTCTTCAGCGGTTCTACCCAGATAGGAAGCGCAATGTGTAAATGAGAGAGTGGATTGAAAGCCGCTTAGAGTTTAGTCTCCGACCGAGGAAAGATGCTGTATAAGTGTTCTTAAAATTAAGGGTGATAATGATGATGACGACGATGACGACGACGACGACGACGACGACGACGATGATGATGATGATGATAATAATAATAATAATAATGTTGATGATAATGACAATAACAATAACAAAAATGATACTACTACTACTACTACTAAAAGTAATAATAACGATAATAACAATGATAATTACGATGATTATATCTATTTGGTGCGAAATTCAGTAGCATTTGGTGGACGGATCAGTGGTTTAATCGGATCCGCCCCATTAAATTCACGAAGATCGTCACCGGTCCACCATAGTACGTTCCATTCTAGAGTCTGCAGCGGGATCACCAGCAATAGGGACACACGGAAACACTGGAGCGCATTCCCAACATCGGGCCGCATATCCATCACAGGGGACTCGGGTCAAGGACGCCAGGCTGTCTCTCCGCCCTGCTGGAAGAATTCTTCTGAACCGTCCATAGGACCGGCGTCGGCACCAGCAAATCTCCTTCCAGCAAGGGGTGGTTGAGAGGTCGGTGCTGGTGCTGTCACCAGATTGTTTGAGTTCAACAACAGAGGGCTGACAAGCACCCGCACCCAAACGGTTTTTACAGACTGTATGGCGGCAATTCCGGTACAAAATTCAGCCAGGAGTATCAGCCGCCGTGGTGAAGTGGTTAGCGTCGCGGACTCGTGGCTAGGAGGTCGGGGTTGGATTCCCATCAGAGCCATATGGGATTTTTTCTGCCCCGACCGGCTCCTACCAAGAGTTGAGTTTGCTACGGGCTCAATTGGGAAGACTGGGACCACACAGTTGAGTTTCATCCACTAATTCAGTAATTGGATGCTCGCGAGTGTTGCTTAAATTTCCTGACCAGCACTGCAGGTGCCTGTATCTCTCGGGGCTGGTTGACACCGGGACTTATAATGAAAAAACGTAGAGCACAGTCCTGTAATGTAGTCCTAGGCCGGAATGGAAATCCGTAGCATCATCATCCTCATTTTCATCGATCAGCGTAAAAAAAAAAAAAAAGTCTCAAATTCTGTAGCCCTTCATGCCCTGCTCTCATGGTGACCTCAGTTTCGATGTCCTCTCCACATCTATGGTCTTGCTTTGATTCCGTCGGGGTCAACGATATCGGCAAATTCATACGGGCTGTCGTTGGACGGATGGGGTGGCGCCCCCCGGAGGGAGAGCTCCTCCGCGACTAAGCAATTATTGTCGTCAGAACGGGGCTTAGTAGGTGTTGTCCTGCGTATCAGAACAGGCGCCACTGAACACCACCGAAGTGACTCGGCAGCAGTGCAGTGTCTCCTCCAGTGGGTTGCCTCTTGACGAATGACATGGACAGCTCCTGGTGGATTGCCGGTGCTCAGGCTGCGGCGGGCCGGGTCGGGCTGTGGTTGTGGTGGACGGGGATTCGGAATAGGCGGCATGGGGGGGCTGTGCCACTGAGGTGGCACACAAGATGGAACAGAGAAAAAAAGTTCAGCCAGGAGTAACAGAAGAGCCCTCGAGGATCTAGCAGCTACAACAAAACAATTTAGACATGCATGTTTTTTTCATGACTTAAATAGACTGGAACGATCCTCGTCCAGACTACCTGACCAGCATGCTTGTCCGGCGCAACCCGCTCCCCCTCTCCTCTCCCTCTCCTCCTCCTCCTTCCCTCGTTCTGTTCCCACAACATTTTCATCTAGATCCATACTCCATCTTTTCCTCCCCCGTTCTGGTCCCACAACATTTATTTATCTAGATCCATATTCCATCTTTTCCAATGAACAGTTTGATTAACATCAGTTCTGTGGTCTTCATGTAAATTTCGCTGACAGACAAACATACTAGCGGACACGGATAAGAACACTCCTCGGTGGGGTCAGACCTGAGAAAGAGTGTACTGGGGTGTCAAACACCGAGGAGTGTTCTTATCCGTGTCCGCTAGTATGTTTGTCTGTCAGCGAAATTACATGAAGACCACAGAACTGATGTTAATCAAACTGTTCATTGGAAAAGATGGAATATGGATCTAGATAAATAATGTTGTGGGACCAGAACGGGGGAGGAAAAGATGGAGTATGGATCTAGATGAAAATGTTGTGGAACAGAACGAGGGAAGGAGGAGGAGGAGAGGGAGAGGAAGAGGGGAGCGGGTTGCGCCGGACAAGCATGCTGGTCAGGTAGTCTGGACGAGGATCGTTCCAGTCTAATTAAGTCATGAAAAAACCATGCATGTCTAAATTGTTTTGTTGTAGCTGCTAGATCCTCGAGGGCTCTTCTGTTACTCCTGGCTGAATTTTTTTCTCTGTTCCATCTTGTGTGCCACCTCAGTGGCACAGCCCCCATGCCGCCTATTCCGAATCCCCGTCCACAACCACAGCCCGACCCGGCCCGCCGCAGCCTGAGCACCGGCAATCCACCAGGAGCTGTCCATGTCATTCGTCAAGAGGCAACCCACCGGAGGAGACACTGCACTGCTGCCGAGTCACTTCGGTGGTGTTCAGTGGCGCCTGTTCTGATACGCAGGACAACACCTACTAAGCCCCGTTCTGACGACAATAATTGCTTAGTCGCGGAGGAGCTCTCCCTCCGGGGGGCGCGCCACCCCATCCGTCCAACGACAGCCCGTATGAATTTGCCGATATCGTTGACCCCGACGGAATCAAAGCGAGACCATAGATGTGGAGAGGACATCGAAACTGAGGTCACCATGAGAGCAGGGCATGAAGGGCTACAGAATTTGAGACTTTTTTTTTTTTTTACGCTGATCGATGAAAATGAGATGATGATGCTACGGATTTCCATTCCGGCCTAGGACTACATTACAGGACTGTGCTCTACGTTTTTTCATTATAAGTCCCGGTGTCAACCAGCCCCGAGAGATACAGGCACCTGCAGTGCTGGTCAGGAAATTTAAGCAACACTCGCGAGCATCCAATTACTGTATTAGTGGATGAAACTCAACTGTGTGGTCCCAGTCTTCCCAATTGAGCCCGTAGCAAACTCAACTCTTGGTAGGAGCCGGTCGGGGCAGAAAAATCCCATATGGCTCTAATGGGAATCCACCCCCGACCTCCTAGCCACGAGTCCGCGACGCTAACCCACTTCACCACGGCGGCTGATACTGCTGGCTGAATTTTGTACCGGAATTGCCGCCATACAGTCTGTAAAAGCGTTTGGGTGCGGTGCTTGTCAGCCCTCTGTTGTTGAACTCAACAATCTGGTGACAGCACCAGCACCGACCTCTCTCAACCACCCCTTGCTGGAAGGAGATTTGCTGGTGCCGACGCCGGTCCTACGGACGGTTCAGAAGAATTCTTCCAGCAGGGCGGAGAGACAGCCTGGCGTCCTTGACCCGAGTCCCCTGTGATGGATATGCGGCCCGATGTTGGGAATGCGCTCCAGTGTTTTCCGTGTGTCCCTATTGCTGGTGATCCCGCTGCAGACTCTAGAATGGAACGTACTATGGTGACCGGTGACGATCTTCGTGAATTTTATGGGGCGGATCCGAATTAAACCACTGATCCGTCCACCAAATGCTACTGAATTTCGCACCAAATAGATATAATCATCGTAATTATCATTGTTATTATCGTTATTATTACTTTTATAGTATAATAGTAGTATCATTTTGTTATTGTTATTGTCATTCATCATCACATTATTATATTATTATCATCATCATCATCATCGTCGTCGTCGTCGTCGTCGTCGTCGTCCGTCGTCGTCGTCGTCGTCATCATCATATCACCCTTAATTTTAAGAGCACTTATACAGCATCTTTCCTCGGTCGGAGACTAAACTCTAAGCGGCTTTCCATCCACTCTCTCATTTACACATTGCGCTTCCTATCTGGGTAGAACCGGCTGAAGAGCTGCAGAGCTGCATGCTAATGTTTTAAAATCATTTGGTTCCCATGTCAGTCAATCGAATACCAGTCACTCAGTTTTTCACTCGTTTTCTCGATTTTTCACGGAAGATAAACATGCGTGTCGTCTATACCAACGGCCAAACCAACTGTCTCTTCCCGAAAGTTGGTGATGGGATTTTGTGTGTCCACAAGACACAACGCTTACAATAACACACACAGAACCATCTCGGCTTACAGTTTTGTGGGAAGGGCTTTGGGCAATGGCAGTCAGAATCAACGTTAACTCGGGGGAGAAAAATCCACTATGTACCGAAACGGTTCAGCGGAGATTCGAACCCGCGACCCCATGATCATGTGGCGTGTCAGGCCCACTTCCAACTGAGCAATTTCAGCCCCAAACAAGAACCGTGTAAACCGTTGTTTGAGAGTACACAACTGTCTATGAAGAGATATGTTTTCTCGGAAAATTAAATACTTTCTTCTCATTTGTTATCATTTGATGAACTGTTATTACACATGGTATTTATGTATCCCAAAGGTTGTTTTTTTTTTTTTTTTTTTTTTAAACCTGAGATAATGATGACCAAGCATTAGATGTGCCATTTTTTCATGTATACCCTATGGGGCTTTTATTGTCTGTATTTTTTAATTATGTGTGCATATCCCACCGCGGAAATGCTTGTAAGTATGTGAGAGAGAGAGAGAGAGAGAGAGAGAGAGAGAGAGAGAGAGAGAGAGAGAGAGAGAGAGAGAGACAGACAGAGACAGACAGGACAGACGGACAGAGACAGAGAGAGAGAGAGAGAGAGAGAGTATGCAAAGAGCGTGTGAGTGTGTGGTGTGCGTTTTCTACTTATTCCTCTTCCATTAGTAATGGATAAATGACGTGACGCACTGGTCAGCAACAAGAACCCTTTCGCCTGGAACGCCATCCTGGGGGAGTATGACCGGGGGCGGTGGACGGCCACGAGAAGCTGGTCAAGCTGGACACGCTCATCGTCCACAGCAGCTTCAGCTCGGTAAACGGCCTGGTCACCTCCATGACCTCTTCACCACATGGTTCAACTCTTCACCACATGGTTCAACTCTTCACCACATTAACTCTTCACCACATGTTCAACTCTTCACACATGGTTCAACTGTTCACCACATGTTCAACTCTTCACCACATTTGTTGTTCATTGTTCTGTTCACCACATTGTTCAGCTCTTCACCACATTGTTCAGCTGTTCACCACATTGTTCAACTCTTCACCACATTGTTGAACTCTTCACCACATTGTTCAGCTGTTCACCACATTGTTCAGCATGGTCACCACATTGTTCAACTCTTCGCCACATTGTTCAGCTGATCACCACATTGTTCAACTCTTCACCACATTGTTCAGCTGTTCACCACATTGTTCAGCTGTTCACCACATTGTTGGGGAAAACTCTTCACCACACTGTTCCGCTGGTGTTCACCACATTGTTCAGCATGGTCACCTTACTGGGCTCTTCACCACCCACTTCCGTGGGCTCTTCACCACACTGGGAGGGAGGGGTTAGGAGTGGGGAAACGACATCGCCATCAACACCATGTCTCTGTATAATCCTGCCATTGTGTCCTGTGCCGTACAGGCGGTACGGGGGGAACGACATATCTCTGTTGAAGATAGCCACCAGCACGTGTCGCTATATAATCCTGTACAATCGTGTATAATCCTGTGTAATCCTGTACAATCCTGTCACTATACAGGCGGCAGGGGGGAACGACACTGTATAGCCCTGCTGTGAGGATAGCCACCAGCAACGTAGTCTGCTGAGGATAGCCACCAGCAATCCTGTATAATCCTGTACATCCTGTCACTATACAGGCGGCAGGGGGGAACGACATAGCTCTGCTGAGGATAGCCACCAGCAACGTGTGTCGCTGTATAATCCTGTGTAATCCTGTACAATCCTGTCACTACAGGCGGCAGGGGGGAACGACATAGCTCTGCTGAGGATAGCCACCAGCAACGTGTCGCTGTATAATCCTGTGTAATGCTGTACAATCCTGTCACACTACAGGCGGCAGGGGGGATGCCGACATAGCTCTGCTGAGGATAGCCACCAGCAACGTGTCACTGTATAATCCTGTGTAATGCTGTACAATCCTGTCACACTACAGGCGGCAGGGGGGAACGACATAGCTCTGCTGAGGATAGCCACCAGCAACGTGTCACTGTACACCCGCTATGTACGTCCTGCCTGCCTGCCGGCCAGGACCGAGTCCTTCCAACACCTCACCTGCACCATCACCGTCTGGGGCGCAGCTCACTCAGGTCACTGCCCATCTGCCTGTCTGCTTAGGCTGCCTTCCTGCCTACCTGTCTGCCCGTTTACCTATCCTTCTGCCTGCTTACCCATCTACATACCTACCTGCTCACTTACATGTGCATCTTCTATAACTGAAACCTAATTAAATTTGTGTCCCTTACATCTGGTATTAAGTGGTTGGATGATTATTGCGTACTGGTTGTACAAGTGATCCAAGGTGTGTGTGTGTGTGTGTGTGTGTGTGTGTGTGTAAATGTAAAATAAGCACTGAACACGATAAGAAAGGATTTCCTTTTTGACCTCAACTCATTAACGACAACGTTTCTCGTGTCTGTATGGTAGATGAAGCTGATTTTAAATGGAGAGAAGCTGAATAGGAAACTAGTCTGTTTCACCTGTTTCATCTCAGCGTCTTTCATGCGTGAATATTATGGTATATGTCGGTCTGCGTCAGTCGCCTATGTCTGTAAACTTCCCTGCGATTGGTAGAGAATCTGTCGGTATTCACCTGTTGGAAGCATCAGGGAAAATTATGGGGCGGGGGGTGGGGGATCGGCAGGGTCACTTCGGAAGACTGTATACTTCTCCCCCACTCACAGAACACACAGCTCACAACTGCTGTCATGACACACAACAGTCCCTTTGTGAGATGTCACTCGACCTTTTACAACTGACAAAAGGCAGTCACTTTAGCCCGCCCTTCAAAGTCTTCAGTATGAGGAACTAAAGCAGGTAAGAGTTTCCACACCAGCCCGTACGATGATGTATGGGATTTTTCCCCCGTCAGTGGAAAATCGTCTCCTCCGAGGCGAACTGAAGATAAGATGCCTGAGCCACGCGAAGTGCCAGACTTACAAAGGCTAAATGGGGGTGCTAGATACATGACTGAAACCTAAATGAATGCCGGGGTGTGGGGAGTAGCGTTGTGAACAGTGTTCATTTCTGTTGATTGTGATATTGCCCGAAGACATATGTGTCGACATTTCACTTGCCTGTTTCAGACTGTGTATTGAATAAGTGTTACTTCCGCGTTTTGTTCTGTTTTGTTTTGTTTTGATTTGTTTGTTTGTTTTTCTCGCGTTTTGTTTTGATTTGTGTGTTCATTCGCTTTTCGCTTTGTAAATGAAATTCAGATGCCTAAGTGATAACTACTGTGGGGGTCAGTGACTGCTTAAAAACAGTAGCCAGCAAAAGACCTGTTTCTTGTCTGAGACTGAGGAGAAGTGAGTTTTTGTTTTCTTGTAGTAGCAGAAACATGGAGAGGGAAGTGACGTTGTGTGTCATGCAATAGTAAAAACAGAGAAAAGGAAGTGACGTTGTGTTTCATGGAGTAGTAGAAACAGAGAAAAGGAAGTGACATTGTGTTTCATTGCAGCAGCAGTAGAAACAGACAAAAGGAAGTGACGTTGTGTTTTCTGCAGTAGTAGAAACAGAGAAAAGGAAGCGATGTTGTGTGTCATGTAGTAGTGGAAACAGAGAAAAGGAAGTGACGTTGTGTTTCATGGAGTAGTAGAAACAGAGAAAAGGAAGTGACGTTGTGTGTCATGCAATAGTAGAAACAGAGAAAAGGAAGTGACGTTGTGTGTCCTGCAGTAGTAGAAACAGAGAAAAGGAAGCGATGTTGTGTGTCATGTAGTAATGGAAACAGAAAAGGAAGTGACGTTGTGTTTCCTGCAGTAGTAGGAACAGAGAAAAGGAAGTGACGTTGTGTGTCATGTAGTAGTAGAAACAGAGAAAAGGAAGTGACGTTGTGTTTTCCTGCAGTAGTAAAACAGAGAAAAGGAAGTGACGTGTGTGTTTCCTGCAGTGGTAGAAACAGAGGAAAGGAAGTGACGTTGTGTTTCCTGCAGTAGTAGAAACAGAGAAAAGGAAGTGACGTTGTGTTTCATGGAGTAGTAGGAATAGAGAAAAGAAGCGACACTGCGTTTCACGCCGAAGTACCAGCAAACCCCTGTCTGTTTGCAGACGCCTGCCAGAAGTTTTTATGCTATCTTCAGAGAGAGAGAGAAGGATGGGGCGGGGGGGGGGGGGGGGGGGGAGAGAAAGGGGTGAGAGAGAGGTTGGGTAGGGTAAGAGAGAGAGAGAGGGCGGTGAGAAGGGGTGTGAGAGAGAGAGGCGGGGTGGATAGAGAGAGAGGGAGAGAGAGAGAGAGAGAGAGAGAGAGAGAGAGAGAGAGAGAGAGAGAGAGATGGGAAGCAAGATGGTTTGGCAGGGCCATGAAGACACGCATTCTTGAGAGGGCGCTTATTTTAATTTTAAGAGAAGTCAATGTTGTTGACAAAGACTTGGTCTGTACCAGTGCACGGGTATGGGCGGCACGTGACAGCAGAGAGAGTGTTGGGTGGTGAGGGTGGTGTCTGTGGCATGGTTAATGTCAGCAGCTGCCTTTCACTAAGTGGCTGTCCCGTTTCAGGCTTCAGTAACTCCGTGTGAGGAATGGGGAACTGCTTTAGAATGAAGTAAGGTACTTCAAAGAGTTCATGGATCAAATCTTTTTTCTGCATCTTTGCCAGTAATGTACCATCGATAGCACTGCGTTTTA
>JADBJO010001146.1:457500-479390 GCA_016801955.1 Conus betulinus | reverse complement strand
ATTTTCATGACATTCAAAGACCTGTCCTAAGCATGTTTGACAACGATTTTAATCTTATCTGTAATAAGCAGATAAATGCTTTCAATATTTATGTCGGCTGTTCCTAAAATCTAAATTTCTGGTAATCTATCACTTGTTTAGCAAGGTTACTTTCAAAACGAGGTAACTCAGGGCTGAAAATGAAGTATCCTTTTAAAAGAAAGGGTATGAGTTCCGCCAGACGATACAAACAAACAGATTACAGGACAAAACCAGTAATCTGTTGTCTGTATTGTCTAGCGGAACTCATACCCTTTCTTTTTGAAATTTGCTTCACAAAACCATGTTGAATTTTGATGTTGAATCGATAAGCTGTGACAATATCCGTGATATGTGTAGAATTGTGTGTTCAGTACACGTGGGACGTAAATTTCATCTTTAATGTAATGTAATTCATCAGCTGATTGTTTGTATCTTTTTTTTTTTTAGTTCTTGACTGCAAGGCTACTCACGACAATGTTCAGCTTTCACAGACATTCCCAGAATGTTGGTAAAGTAAAGCTTGGATGGTTCGTGATGACCAAGTTACTTGACTAGAAAGATCGCGTCCTCAGTTCGTGTGGGACCATTGAATTAAAATGTCTGTTCTTTTTAAGGGGGGATTTCGTTTCATCCATTTGAAATTTCTCACATTTTTAACGGGTCTTCTCCAGGTAAGGCAAGTAACGAAGGATAAATAGACCACTCACTTAGATTTTCGATGTGGTCTTGGGTGAACGACTAAAACTTAAATGGAACGGCTGTTGAAGGGGAGACAGTGCTGGATA
The DNA here is from genome assembly GCA_016801955.1 of Conus betulinus. Lineage (NCBI taxonomy): Eukaryota > Metazoa > Mollusca > Gastropoda > Neogastropoda > Conidae > Conus > Conus betulinus. The sequence continues at coordinate 478,584 of JADBJO010001146.1, read as the reverse complement.
AAATAATAAAAATAATGATAATAATAATAAGAAGAAGAAGAACAACAACAACAACAGCAACAACAATGATAAGAGAAGAAGAAAAAGAAGAAGAAGAAGAAGAATGATAATGATAATAACATTATTATTAATAATAATAATAATGAAATAATAATAATGCTTAAAATGATGACGATGAAAATAATACAAAATAATAATAATAATAATAATAATAATAATAATAAATAATAATAATAATAATAACAATAATAATAGAAGATACAGGAAAAAATAGAGAATAATCACAATAGTATGGTTATGGTAGCAATAACAATAAAGGAGAGAGAAAAAAAAACACATGAGACGTTCTTCGATGTCACAGTAGTTTTATCATCACGAATCATGACATTTTCAGCAGACAAGGCACACACTGGCACCGCTCCAGCCTCCTCCTCATTCATAGAGCTCCACATTCTCTCCATTTGATTGGGAATTTTACACAATGTCTGGGATATATATATATATATATATATATATATATGTGTGTGTTGTGTGTGTGTGTGTGTGTGTGTGTGTGTGTGCGTGTGTGTGTGTGTGTGTGTGTGTTTGTGTTTGTTTTTTGGGGGGGGGGGGGGGGGGGGGGGGGGGGGGTGGTTGGGGGGGGTGTATAGGGGGTGTACAGAGGGAGATAGAGAAATCAAGATAGAGAGATAAATGTCACGCAGGACTGCTTCCTCTGATGATTAATATCTTCTTCATAATCAATGGGACTTTCGCTGATTAATATTTTCGGGTATCATGTATACGTCAAACTCACCTGCACGCATAGTCCTTTTAATATACGAACCAAGCCAATGCTACAACGGTCATAATGGGGAAAACTTGAAACTTTTGTAATACTAATGAGGATGGTATTTTTGTTTAATTGTAAATACTTCTGTAATGTTATTTACAATCCCAATACTGCCAAATCCATCCCCTGCGATGTCCGGACACCACATCCACCTGCAACACCAGCCGATGTACAAGGAATAGGTCAGTGTTCCAGCTTCAACAAACGAGAAGAACTTGATGTGACTGAACTTTACGTTGACCTACATCTGCCATACAAAACCCACCAACTTGACAGAAATGACTCTCGCATCAGCATAGCTCACCACGGTGTCAAATGTCACGCACGCTTTCTAGCTGGCAGACGATCTGTCACTGATTCGTGACCAGTATTTGCGGTTGAGTGTGACATGTTCAGGAGAAAGTCGCCGTCAGGCTTCTCAGTGTGACGGCATCAAAGGGCACCGACGGTGCTCCGGACTTCCAGAAGTCGAAGTGATGAATGATTTTTAAGAAAAATGATGATGATAATCATTCGTGATTTAATCAGGCTGAGGCAGTACTTTAAAAAAAAAAAAAGAACAAAAATTATTCACTTGATCCCTTTTTTGTACATGTGTGTAATGAATGTACCCATGTAGGTGTATGGATGTGTGGGCACAGATCCATTTGAGTGCGTGTGCGCATATGTGTGTGTGGTATGTGGTGTGCGCGTGCGTGCGTGTGCGCGTTTGTGCGTGTATGTGTGCGTGTATGTGTGTATATGTGTGTGTGTGTGCGTGTGCACTTGTGTGTGTGTGTGTGTGTGTGTGTGTGTGTGTGTGTGTGTGTGTGTGTGTGTGTGTGTGTGTGTGTGTGTGTGTGTGTATGTGCGCGCGCGCACGCGCACATGTGTGCCTGCATGTATGTGCGCGCGTGTGTGTGTGTGTGCAGCAGAAGTGCGTGTGCATGTGCGTGTGTGTGTGATTTGTGGGTTTGTGTGAGCACAAAACCTGTACCTGCATATATGTGTGTGCATATATGTGTGTATGTGTGGCGTGTGTGTTTGTATGTGGGCGTGTAAGTATGTGCGTGTGTGTATGCATTTGTGCGTTCATGTGTATGTGCGCACAGGTGTGGGTATGGAGGTACACATGTACAAATGTCTATAATATTGTGTGTGTGCGTAGGAGCGCGCACGTTTCTCTCTCTCTCTCTCTCTCTCTCTCTCTCTCTCTCTCTCTCTCTCTCTCCTGGGGGGGGGGGGGGGTGGGGGATGGTGCGCATGTGTGCGTGTGTGTGTGTGTGGTGTGTGTGTGCATGCACACACTCGCGCGCGCACGTGTATGTATGTGTGTGTGTGTGTGTGTGTGTGTGTGTGTGTGTGTGTGTGTGTGTGTGTGTGTGTGTGTGTGTCTGTGTGTGTGTAGTGACTGCAGAACAGTCAGTGTATATTACAATATCATCTTTTGTGCAAAGGTCTTCTACCTGCATCTGATTTTCTGCCTTGGTTTTGCCATCTGGCCATTTCTCGACAAGGTTATGGAGCGATGGCAATTTGGTAGTGGTGTTTAGAGTAGTTTGGTTACTTTTCCCATTCCTTCGTTTCTCTTGAGTTTTGCTAACTGGCACACAAGCTGTATGCTGTCTTCTGCCTGTCCCATCCATGATTTTCCACGTCCTAGCCGAATGCCTTTTGTTTCCTTGACCGCCGCATGAAGTGGGTTTGGGGGATTTCAAAGGGCTCTGAAATATGCCTTCACCTGTTCCAGCTTGTGTCTTGTCTGCATTGAAGGAAGGTCGAGCAGATATCGCATAGTTTGAACTGGTGTGTCCTTTGTGGTTCCGAGGATCAATTTCATTGCTTCGTTTTGAATTCTGTCTAATTTGAGAAGGTTGCTGTTCGACAGTGTTGTAAGCCCTAATCCATAATCAATCACACTGAGTACAAATGCATGATACAGTGGGTAGAGATGGTGCTGTTCAATGCCTTTAGCTGTCATTGCTTTCATGGCAGATAGGCCTGTTTTGCATTTAAGAACAATATTCTCAACATGCTTTCTAAAGATTAGCATTCTGTCAAAGTCTACACCAAAAATAGCATAGGTTGTTAGTTGATTCAGTTGTATTCCATTGAAGGAAACTGGTGAGGATACTTGTCCCGATGTCTTATTGTTGAGAGTGCAGACAAATGTCTGGCTTTTGTAGGGTTGACGGACGATCCAGTTTCTTGACACCACTGAGCAATGTTGTTCAACTGTTGCTGAACTGCTTTCGTTCTTTCTTGAGCATTCTTTGATATTTTGTAGATCAGACCATCATCTGTTTAATATCAACACTCGAGCAATTCCGTTTCTGTTAAGGTCTGCAAGGCCTTTTTAGTGTAAAACATCGTACAAAACAGGGGAAGAGGAGAACCTTGAGGCGATCCCATAGAAAGTTTTTGAGGCTCAGACGTCCAATCTCCAAATCGTAGGATCATGGTTCGCTCCTGAAGTGCCGCTGCTATCCATCGTGTAAGTATCTTGCTGACTCCATAGTCAAGTAGTTCCATGAGAAGCGAGAACTTGACTCTTTTATGCGTCTTCCAGATCTATTGCAAACATCCAGTGTTTCTTCCTTTCTTTGGAATCCTTCGTACACTTCAGAGGCAAAAGCGGCCGCATTTTCCCGTGTACTTTTTACCTGTTCTGTAGTCCTCCTTAATTTAACTGGAGGATTTGTCGACTTTCAGATCTCTTGCGAGTTTTCTTGTTATATGATTCGTTCCCATGAGCTTTCCTGCTATATTTTGCATAGTGAGTGTGTACGGTAACCATGTATCCGGTGGTGATTTGTTCCTCGCTTTGGTAAAGCTTTCAGGTAGCTGTGTGTCCAGTCTTCGGGGACGTAGCCTTTATCAAAACTTCATTTCTTTTTTTAATCTTGGAGTCGACATTCCCAGTCCCAAGGCTTGCATACAGCACTGAGTGGATGAATGGCTGTTAGGTTAAACAGTCTCGAACCGTATGCAGTCTGGCCCTAGGGCGACACTTAGCTGACGGACTTTATATGTGCAGGCGTTCCCTACATGTATGGACATCCATGCCCTTCCTTGATACGAGGCTCTGTCAGGGCGACCGCTTATGACCCCTCAACACTAAGAATACCTTCTTATGGGTTCTCAAAATACTTTGTCTTGCTTGCACCTTGGGGATCTTCGTGTGCGGGCTTTGGGACTTTCAAAACTTGGATCCCCTCAAAACAACAGTCGGCGTAGTAAAAGAGGGTGGGAGCAGAAGAAAGGTAGGTAGGAACATAACAAAAGCTGAAAGACTATCCAAGAAATATGTCAGGACTTGTACTTGGAACCGCTGCAGTGCCAGAAAGAGGATCTCAACAATTGAAAAACTAGCAGATGACTTTCATGTTCTGTGTCTACAAGAAACTAAAAGTGTCGCGCCCACAGACCATTACAACTGGATGATTTCATAATCTTTCAAATCATGATAGACGAGGACTAGCTATGATGATAAAAAAAAAACTCGAAAAACAAACTGTCCAGGACAGACTTGGAAAATAGTGTAGCAGCACACATGAACTAAAGGGTGTGAGGCTAGAAAGACCGGACGGTAATCAGAAAACTCATCAATGCATACATACATCCAGGTACCCCACACATCAAAAACGGATGGGGACCTTTCTGGAGGAAATAGAACATGAATTTGTAGACACTGTTATACTATGTAGAGATCTTAATGCACGCTCAAAATTGTGGCATCAACATGGTACCAATCCTCAAGGAACTGCACTGGAAGTGATGTTGGATGAAGTACATCTTAGTGCACTGACATCATCATCCCAACACATACAGGGAGGCAGGGTGACACTGACAGTGTCATTGACTTTGCACTCACTGGACCAACATTCACAGCAGGCAAGAGTGCGGAAGCACTTCATCATGGAAGTGACCCTTTCCCTGTTGTGTTCAGTTTACAGAAACTATCAAAAGTTACACAAAATAACAAAAGGACCCTTTTCAATACAACAACAATGAAGGGATGTTATAGGAACGTTAAGGAGTAGAAGATGCAAAAGAAACAATGCTACAACCAAACAAATCGTCCAACCCCTTTGGTGGAATGTAGACACGGAAACAGCCTGGAAAGAGAAACGCAAGGCTGTAAGAATTTGGCAGAGAGAAAGAAGAAAACCTTGCTCTGATCTAGCTATTTAAACAGACATAATCAGAAAACTGACCAATTCGAAAGAGTAGCTAAAGAAGCAAAAGAAACCAAGTGGCAACAGTTTTTGTCTGTCACTTAATTATGACACAACACTGACTCATTTCTGGCACTTTTATAGTCGCATGGAAGGAAAACACAAACCAAACACAACCCCAGATCTCTTAGACACTGATGGGATCACAAAACTCAAGACAATTTGGAGAAAGGGTCGGCTCTACTTAAACATTTCATAGAACTGAGTGATCAAAGAAAGTTTGAGGAACAGAAGAAATATTTGACCAAGTTAAACCAACACCTATCCCAGACTGGCACTGATGATGAAATTACAACATCTGAACCGGATGACGCAATAGCTTAGATGCACTCAGGATAGTGCTCCAGGTCCAGACAAAATACAGTATGCCGATATCAAACAGCTCTCAGAAGAGGAGAGAGCCCAGCTATGTACTAAAATAGTATATCTGATTCATCAGCGGTGGAATCGTAGTTGCTGGTAACAGACTGGTCGGTCTTATTTTTTTATGTATGTATAATATATATATATATATATATATATATATATATATATGTCACACCAAGGGTCGTAAACTTTGTGGTCACCGTAGAAATACACATTAGGCTTTGATGGTACAACACATTGTGTGTGTGTGTGTGTGTGTGTGTGTGGTGTGTGTGCGTGCGTGCGTGCGTGCGTGCGTGCGTGCGCACACTCGCACATGTTAATGTGTGTGTGCGCGTGTGTGCGTGCGTGCGAGCGTGCTGCGTGCATGCGTATGTGTATTTGTTCTGTGTGTGTCCGTGAGCGTGTTGATATGAATATAGTCATGGAAAAGACCCAGACTCTTGTCTTCGCCACGACATTCGACGTCTCCGTATTGCGAGATTTCCATCTGACCCCCTCCATTGTAGCCCTCAAACACTGTCTCTTCAGAGGGAGACAGACGTTGCAGGACACTGCAGGACCTGGTCACCTCAGGCCCACAGTCAACGTGGAGGCGGCAGGTGCGGCAGGTGCGTGCTGGGACGGCGGGGTCTGCTGGCACGGGTGGGTCTGGGGGCGGGCGGAGGGTTGGGGGATTTGAAATTGGTCGTTGTCTTGCCGGCAGGCTGGGCGGGGATCATCAAGGGGACGACGCTGCTGTTCCGCGACCGCCCAGCGTGAACATGGCTGCAGAATCTGTCAATCAACCACATAGATAGATAGATAGATAGATAGATGGATAGGACAGATAGATAGGTAGATAGATAGGTATATAGATTGAATAGATTGATAGATAGATAGATAGATAGACAGACAGGATGGATGGAAGATATAGACAGATGGATGGATAGATAGAGATAGATAGATAGATAGATGAGATAGATAGGTAAGGGGGAAAGGTGAGTGGGGGGAAAATTGGGGGGTGGGGGGGGGGGGGGGGGGGGCCCAGTGCGGGGGGGGGGGGGGGGGGGGGCAGTTGGGAATGAAGTGCAGCGGGGGGGGGGGGGTGGGGGGGGGGGGGGGGGGGGGCAGGTCGTGGAATGTGGGGCCAGTGAACAGGAGAGTCCACAGTCCAGTGAATGGTGGGGGCAGTCCGGGGGCAGTGATCACCAGTGGGGGGGGGGCAGGGGCAGGGACGGCCGGCAGGGCGGGGGGGGGCAGTGGAAAGTGTAGTAGTGGGGGGGGGGGGGGGGGGGGGGGGGGGGGGGGGGGGGGGGGGGGGCGGGGGGGCAGTGAAGGCCGGGGGGGGGGGGGCGGCAGTCAGGTGATAATGTGAAATTTATGAGACCAGTGAGTGAGTGAAGGTCAGGGTTGCAGTGAAGAGGCAGTACAGAGTGTTAAGTGAAAGGCAGTGCGTGAAAGGGGGGGCAAGTTGTGAGTGAGGCAGGTGAAGACAGAGGGGCTTATCTTTCTAAATGTTTATTAAGAGAAGCGGGAAAGAAAGTAGGAGCGAGGGGAGAGGAGAGGAGGAGAAGAAGACGAAAGATCCAAATTCTTGTAAAAGATGAAGTGGCGGAGTGAGGGACTCTCTTTTACCATGAAGATGTTGTTTACCCTCTTTTGGCCAAGTATTGGGGAAAGTGGGGGGGGTGGCGGGGGGGGGAGGGGGGGGAGCGGAGGGGCGGGGGGGGGGGAGGGGGGTGGGGGGGGGGGAGGGCAGAAGAGATAAATGGGGACCATTATATTTGATTTGTCAGGCCGTTTGTGTTCTGCCCAGCTTGTGCATATTTTATCTAATTCGAACGAGAAACGGTGTGATGAAAGCGTACGGCACGTGCGCGCGCGCGCGCGCGTGTGTGTAAAAATAGGATTGATCTGTATAGAGTGTGTTTGAGCACACACACACACACACACACACACACACACACACCACACACACACGCACGCCACGCACAGAGAAGAGAGGAGAGGAGAGGAGGGGGAGAGAAGAGGCGCGTGGAGAGAGAGGGAGGGAGGAAGAGAGAGGTGAGAGAGAGGAAGGAGAGAGGGAGAAGATGAGAGAGAGAGATGAGATGGGAGAGGCGGAGAGAGGAGGAGGGAGAGGGGAGAGAGAGAGAGAGGAGAGAGGAAGGAGAGGAGAGAGGGAGGAGATGAGAGGAAGAAGGATGAGGGGGAACCCGACTCGGAGAGAGAGGGAGCGAGAGAAGAGAGAGGGGATGAGAGGGGAGGACGAGAGTGGAGAGAGAGAGAGGAGAGGAGAGAGGAGGAGAGGAGAGGGACCCGAAGAGAGGGAGAGGGAGAGAGAGAGGGAGGAGAGGCGAGAGGAGAGAGAGGGAGGAGAGGGAGGAGGGGAGGAGAGAGAGAGGGGAGAGAGGGGAGAGAGAGGAGAGTGAGGAGAGAGGAGAGGAGGAGGAGAGAGACGAGAGAGGGGGAGAGGAAGAGAGGAGGGAGAGAGGGAGAGGAGAGGAGGGAGAGAGGGGGAGGAGAGGCGGAGGAAGTGAGAGGAGGAGAGGAAGAGAGAGGAGAGAGAGCGAGAGAGAGAGGAAGGAAAGGTCGGAGAGAAGGAGGGAGGGGAAGAGGAGAGGAGAGGGGAGAGAAGATGAGGCAGAGTGGACGAGGAGAGAGAGATGGGGGGGGAGAGGGTGAGAGGATGAGCGAAGAGGGGAGAGTGAGCAGGGGAGAGGGAGACGTGAGACGAGGAGAGGAGGAGGGAGAGCGAGGGAGAGAGGAGAGGAGAGGGGGGAAGAGAGCGAAGAAGAGGAGAGAGGTGGAGGGAGAGAGTTGAGAGAGGAGGGGAGAGAGAGGCCGGAGAGGGAGGGAGCGAGGAGGAGCGAGAGGAGAGAAGAGAGAGTGAGGAGGATAGGGAGAGAGAGATGGGGAGAATGGAGGGGAACGGATGAGAGAGAGAGGAGAGAGAGAGAGACAGAGGCGAGGAGGATGAGAGAGGAGGAGGGAAGGGGTGCGAGGAGAGGAGGGGAGGAGAGAGGGAGGAGATTGAGGAGAAGGAGGAGAGGAGAAGAAGGGGGAGAGAGGAGGAGGAAGAGAGAGAGAGAGAGAAGGAGGAGAGAGATGAGAGAGGGAGAGAGGGAGGATGAGAGAGGAGAGGAGGAGGTCAGAGGAGGGAGAGAGGGGGAGGAGGAGAGCAGAGCGAAGGAGAGAGGAGAGGGAGAGGAGACCGGAGGAGAGGAAAAGGAAGCGCGAGAGATGGGATGGGAGGAGAGAAGAAGAGGAGAAGAGGGAGAGAGAGGAGAAGAGGGAGAGGAGGAGAGAGGGAGGAGAGAGTGAGAAGAGAGAGGGAGAGAGAAGAGGGAAGGGGAGAGGGACGAGAGAGACGGAGGAGGAGAGAGAGAGAGAGGAGAGAGGGGGGGGGGGATGGGGAGGGGGGAGATAGGAGAAGGAGAGAGGAGAGAGAGGAGAGGAGAGATGGGAGAGAAGAGAGGGAGGGAGAGAGAGGAGAGAGAGAGGAGAGCGAGAGAGGAGATGAGAGAAGAGAAGGGAGGAGAGAGAGAGAAGGAGAGAGGAGGAGGGGCGGAGAAGAGAATGCAGGAGAGGAGAGACGAGAGAGAGAGAGAGAGAGCAGAAGGAGGGGAGGGAGGGAGGAGGAGACGAGGGAGAGAGGGAGAGAAGAGGAGGACATAGGGGAGAGGAAAGAGAGAGGAGAGAGAGGAGGAGAGGAGAAGGAGGAAGAGAGAGAGGGAAGGAGCGAGAGATGAAGGGGAGGAGAGAGAGAGGAAGAGAGGGAGGAGAAAATGGAGGGAGAGGAGGAGAAGAAGAGGAGAGAGGGGAGAGAGAGATGAGAGGAGAGAGAGAGCGAGATAGAGAGGGAGAGGAGAGCGAGAGAGAGGGGAGCGAGGAGAAGGAGAAGAGAGGAGAGAGAGAGAGGACGGAGAGGAGAAGAGAGAGGGGAGGAGAGGATGGAAGGAGAGGGAGAGAGTGAAGCGGGAAGAGAGGAGGAGAGGAGTGAGGAGCGGAGAGAGGGAAGAGAAAGGAGAGAGAGAGAGAAGGAGATGGCGAGAAAGAGGAAGAGAGGGGAGAGAGGGAGAAGAAGGAGAGAGAGCGGAGGAAGAGAAGGAGAGAAGAGAGAGTAGAGAGAGTGAAAGAGAAGGGAGAATGGTGAGAGAGGAGAGAAGAGGAGAGGGGAGAGCGGAGACGGGAGAGAGAGGACTAGGAGGAGAGGAGGGGATGGGAAAGAGGAGAAGACACCTTTAGGAGAGAGAGAGAAGAGAGGGAGAGAGAGGGGAGAGGAGGAGAAGCGAGAGACGAGAGGATTCTTGTGGAGAGTGAGGAGAGGGAGACGGAGTGAGAGGAGGAGAGAGAAAGAGAAGAGATGAGACGAGGAGAGGATTGAGGAGCGGGAGACGAGAGAGAGAGAGAGGGAGAGACAGAGAGAGAGCGAGAGGAGACCGAGGAGAGAGACACCGAGAGACAAGAGGAGAGAAGAGACAGAAGAGAGAAGAGAGGGGAGGGGACGGGGGAGAGGAGGGCGGGAGAGAGGAGAAGAGAGAGAGAGAAGAGAGACAGCGAGAGAGAAGGAAGAGAGACGGAGAGAAGAAGAAGAGGAGAGGGGAGAGAGACACAGGAGGAGGAAGAAAGGGAGAGAGAGGGAGAAGGAGAGAAGGAGGAGACGATGGTGAGGAACGAGGAGGAAGAGAGAGAGAAGGAGAGCGAGAGCGAGGGTGAGGAGAGGAGGAGAGAGACAACAGGAGAGAGGAGAGAGAAGAGAAGGAGACGGATGGGAGGGTCGAGAAGAAGCAGACGAGCGAAGAAGAGGGAGGAGAGAGACCACCATATCTATTGCCACTGAGGGAAAAAAAACCCCTGTTGGCAAAGGTGTATCATGAGTAATAGAATTTTTTGCAACAGCTGCACCACCGTCAGCGTCCAGAGAGAGGAGATAGAGATGAGATAAGAAGAGAGGAGGGTAGAGAGAGATAGAGAGTTGAAGAGAACAAAGGGAACCGGACGACAGAAGACAGGAGAGGACTTTCCTCTCTCTCAAAATCTCTCTCTCTCTGTCAACACACACACCACACACACACACACACACACACACACACCGCGCATTTCCAACATGACGCTTGTTTCCAACATGATCTTTTAACCATCTTATGAACGATTTCGAAATTCCCGTGCAAGTCACTGTCATCTGACCGTGTTGCACGTCGCCAACCTGCTGTAGGAGCAAACCAGTCTGTGCGCACACTTGGATGTGGACGCGACCGGGCCAGAACAACATGGAGGAGAAGACTCCCACCACCGGGTCGACAGCGGAAAAACGAATAAGTTTCTTGTCAGCGTTCTTCGCAGAAATTTCTTATTGTGGCAGCATTGATGTTGGGCTCGTTTTCTGCGTTCACCCACGCGTGCTTTTCGGCGTCAAGTTCGGACACTGAACTTTCTGAAACTGGCGTGGGTCGTTCGAATCAATCAATGGAGGAAAGCGGCTGATCTGTACTTCCAAGGACCAGGGCCAGTGTCAATATCGCTTGATGGCGCTGACGCCTGTGTTGACAGTGATTGACAGCTGGCTACCCCGTTGTGTGATGGAGACGGTAAAGATCTTTGCATGGGTAGTTGACAGGAGTGGAAACGGTGAGTATGTGCGCGCGTGTGTGTAGCTTTGTTTAAATGTCCTCTCACACATACTTTGTAGACAACTACATATAGTTAAGATGATTTTCACGTTACTAGAAATACAGGCGTAGTAGACAAGCAAGCAAGCAAGCGCACACACACAAACACACACACACGCTCCCCGCCCCTCCCCCCCCCTACCCACACACACAAAGCGGGGGGGGGGGGGGGGGGGCGGAGGGGAGAGGGTTGCTGTCTTTCGATCGAGCACCATTCTATTCGTTTATTTTTTGAAACAGTTTTTGTTCTTGTGTATTTTTAACGGAGAGAAAATGAAACCATTTAAAAAACCAAAGACGGTGCTCATTTGAAGATAGCCCCCCCCCCCCCCACCCCTCACCCCCCACCTCACCCCCCCCCCCCCCCAACAACACACACACATACTGGGAATGGGGGGGTAGGGGTGGAAGTGGGGATTAGGTGGAGGGAAAGGGGCTGCTGGATTAGTGGGAAGATGAAAAGACATAATCAGAGACACATCTAAGCACCTGTAGTGTGTGGTGTGTGTGGTGTGTTGTTTGTTGTAGTTCTTTGTTCAGTTTATCATCTGTCAGTTATAAGATAGGTCAGACAGACTCTGTGTGCGTGTGTGGGTATGCACGCAAATGTGTGCAAGTTGATAAGCGATTCCTCGGAACTTACTTTTGCCGATTTCAGTACAAGATTATAATCGTTCTTTCTTTGGTGTAAGGAAAACTATTAATCAATCAAAATGAAAAATAGTTAAGATTTACAGATAACAAATAGGTAAATTAAAAAAAAACAAAAAAAAGTCCAGTCGATCAGTCATTAACTCAAGCAGTTTATAATCAGTCACTTGGATACTGGTTCATTCACCCTTTAATGTAATAGAAAATCTGTCCACAGTTTTTCTCTTGCAGCGACTTCACACAGGTCATACTGCCCTTAGCGGTGGAAAAGTAAAGCGACGGCACTTCATTTATGAGCAGCCACTTGTAAAGAACGAAAGGGCTCGCAAAATGTAAGATTCCTTTTGGCAGGATTTCCGTCTCTTCTTCCCTTGTCTGAATCATTTTCTCCACAGGTAGGAAGATGGAATCTTTCCTTATTGTTTATGTCCACACCCATGTTTCCTTTCTCAGTGTGTCCTCATCCATCTTTATTTTTCATAACGTCCATATCCTTTCATTTCTCAGGATGTCCACCCCCGTCTTTCCTTTCTCCTGATGTCAACACTCACCTTCCCTTTCTCGTAATATCCATACCCATTTTCCTTTCTCGTGATGTCTGCTTCCACTGTCCTTATTCGCGATGTCCACATCCATCTTTGCTTATGATGTCCATAGCGATCCTCTGTATGTTTACTTTCTCTGTATATGGCACGTTCGGGTTAATCTTTTCTTTTCTTTTCTTTCCTTCTCATGATTTCATTATCTATCTTTTAATACTCATGATATATCATACTTTTGTCATGGTTTCATAATCCATTTTCTTTGTTTTGGGTTTCCTTATCGATCTTTCGTTTCTACCCCTGGCCTCATCTATCTTTTCTGTGATGTGATGCCCTTATCCTTCTTTATGTTTTTATGTCGGTTGGAGCTTCAAACTGAGACAACGCGATACGTCACTCCAGGGTCAATCAGGCACCATGTTATTTTCGGTGATAGATATCCGTTCATATCTGGCGCCATGTTATTTTCAGTGTAGGATATTCGTTCATATCTGGCACCATGTTATTTTCAGTGTAGGATATTCGTTTATATCTGGCACAATACCATTTTCGGTGTAGTATATCCGTTTTGTATCTCGTGGTATTTTCGGCGCAGGATGTCTGTTCAGATTCGGCACCGTGTTACTTTCTCCGTAAGGTGAAGGCTATCCGTGCACACCTAGCACCACGCTTGTTTCGCCGTAAAGTGTGTACTGGTATCCATTGTACTTTTGCCGGAAGGTGAAGGATATCCGTGCAGTCCTTGCAACATGTTACTTCATCCGTGATGTTCGCCGTGAGATGTAGGATACCCCGTCCACCCCCGGCACTGTTACTTTCTTCGTGTGGTGTAAGATACCCGGTGCACGGCTGACATTGTTACTTTCTCTGTAAGATGTTGAATACCCGAAGCGCACCTGTCAACTATGTTAAACTTTCGCCGTAAAGTGTAGGAAACCCATGGTGCACGCCTGGACGCTGCGTTAATTTCGCCGTAAAGTGTAGGATACCCGATGTACACCTGGTATTATGTTACTTTGTAAGGTGTAAAGACATCTTTGCCACACCTGGCACCAGTCTATGATGTTGTAGGCAACCAAAATGTGGCAGCGTCTGTTTTCTCCGTCAGCTTTGTGCCTGGGAAATACCTTGGGGAAAATGAACCCCAGAGCAGCTGTCTGTAATGTTGATTCAGTCAAATTGGCATTTTTGTTGTCATCCAACCGACCAACAGGAGCCATTTTAGGGCTGTCACCACGCAAAAGGACAAAAAGTTCTCACAGCAACACACACACACACACACACACACACACACACACACATGTACACACACACGCACGCGCGCACACACACACAAACGCACATGCAGACACGCAGGCATGCGCACAGAGAGAGAGAGAGAGAGAGAGAGTATACGCACGTATAGTGATATAAATCAATGCATGTTTATACAAGCTTGACGATTCGCATCTCAGGACGTATAAAATCAAGCCATGCTGAGCATGTCAGCCTTTGGGTCTTGCCTTAAGTAAACATGAATTTCAACATTGTCTTGGGCGATGGCCTTTTCTCGCCCTTTGTTTTGTGTTTGGGGTGGTTTTTGAACAGCGATTTCGCTTATTTTTTCCAGTCTGCTTTCCATATTCTTCGCGGTTTTTTTTTTCCTCCATCGGTTGATGTAATTAATTGATTGATTGCTTACTGAGATCATCAGGATTACAAGTCGTTGTACACGGAAATAAACATTTCTTTTCTGTGATGACTCTTGCATGCTAAGACTTGGCAGTCAGCTTGGGGGCACTAGGGGATGGAAAGCGGGGCTGTTTCTCTGTTTCTCATTGCTGCCGATCTTCCACCATCTCGTGCAGATTTCATGCACGCTCAATTTTTTTTTCTTACACAAGTTGTATCTTCTGTATCTTCCCTCGAAGTCGATTCTCTCTCTCTCTCTCTCTCTCTCTCTCTCTCTCTCTCCTCTCTCTCTCTCTCTCTCTCTCTCTCTCTCTCTCTTTTGGTCAGCACCCTCCCCATTTCCACCTCATCCCCAGCTCCCCTTTTGCACTAAACGAAGTAATTGTTAAACATCATATAGTTGTTGTTCTCTTCTCATCGGACCATACTGAATTTGCGATATAGGGTGATGATATGTCGAAGGACGTGTAAAATGCACATGATAACAACACTTATACAATGATCATGGACTTGGGAAGTTCGCGTGAAACGATCGTCTGTTTAGCTCCTTGTTCTGTTCCAGAGCTGTGCCATGTGGAGAGGTAGGACGGCCATGACGTTTTTTGCTTGCTGTCTCCAGCATCGGTTTTTAAACTATCTTCCCTTCTCCTCCTCCCCCCCCCCCCCCTCCCTCTCTTTCTTTCTTTCCTTTCCTTTCTTTCATTCATAGCTCTGTACTTACTTTCTTTAGAATGTAAACAAGACAAGTCAAAAATGAGATTTTCTCAATGAGTAAGAATCCGGGTTGACGAAACTCCCGTTTCATCAACTCTCTCTTCACCTTGCATTAGTCGAGTCTTCCACGTCGAGCGCGGAAGAATCAGTTCCTTCCGTCCTTATCGTAATGAAGAAGCTCTCTCTGTACCTTTACGTGATCCTTTGTCCATTGTACACCAGTCCTGGGGATCTAGCCTCAGTAGAATCCACAACGGTGCTGCATGATGCGTTTTCGGATCCGCTTAGCATGCTTCTGTTGCGCGCCTGTCTCTGTTGTTCCCCTGCGCCGGTCGCATGTTGAACAAACGGCATTTTCCCAATCTCTCCTGTCGATTAAGTCGCTTGAAGACCAGGCTCCAGCGTGACACTCTGGACCCTTCAGTCCCGTCCCACACTCTTCGTCTTCGTTCTGCTGCTGACATCCATCATCTACAGCCTCCCTTCTTTTAGGCCAGAACCAAACGGCCAGTGTTCTTTTTCTGACATCCACATGTACAGGCTTCCTTCTTTTAGGCCTAAATCATACGGCCAACGTTTTCCTTTCATACTAGCCCCCACCCCCATCCCCCCCCACCCCCTTCTCCCGCCTCAGTCCTCCCATGCTCTCCTACGTCTGCCCCCTTCCTTTTCAATAAAACTGAACTCATTGGGAAACATTTTTAGTCTACTTCGTTTTCTTTTTTCACAAAAATGTGTAAAGCAGGTATGGGTTATGGAATGAGTTATTCGGCAGAGTAAACAAGCATATGTAAACGTTTTTACATTCAACACACACACACACACACACACACACACACACACACACACACACACACCACACACGCGAGCGCGCGCGCGCGCGTGCGCACAAAGACGCCGAGCCAGAAAAGAACGGGGACACACACGCGCGCACACGCACACACACACGCACGAACGCACGCACGCACACACACACACACACACGCACACATGCACGCACGCACACACACACACACACACACACACACACACACCACACACACACACACACACAAAAGAGGCTGACTAACTGACTGACTGACTGACTCGGCCAGCGAGCCAGACACCGACAGACAGACGAGGAGGGGGGGGGGGGGGGGGGGGGGGGGGTCAGGAAACGGAGAGGGGGACAGACAGACAGAGGGGGACGACGGACAGAAGAGAGACGGACAGAAAGACAGCCAGAGACAGCCAGAGAGAGAGAGAGAGAGAGAGATTCTATTTCAGCCCCGTCAAGGCCTTTTCCTCACTTATTCTCACGATCCATCTTCAAACCCGACTTCCTGCCCTTTGAGACAAGTTTCAACAATCAACCCCCCCCTTGGTGGACGTCCGCCCGGACCCTCAGCACCGGGATCACCCCCAGAGCCATCAAACGGTGGTTCCAAGCACCCTCCCTCCTGAATGTCCCCCTCTCTTTCGACTTTAGACTGGGGTCAGCAGAGGATGCTATCTCCTTGGTACTAGACAAAAATGATTCTCCACCCACCAGGTCATAGGTGCTAAAAAAAGCAAACAAATCCTCTACAATTAACAGAGCCAATAACATAGTCAAATGGTACTAAATACGGCTACAGACTCGTGGATACCCTGTTTACTTGGACTAAGAAAGTCAATGTTGTCATCGAATTTGGGTGGTTGGGGACTCCACTTTAACGGGGCCAATGGCGCAGTCAGATGGTATTAAGTACGCCTAATGACTCGTGAATGCCCTGTTGCGTGGACTAAAAAAAAAAAAATAATGTGGTCATTGAATCAAGGAGAAAACTTCATAGCCAGCAGGGCCAATGGCGCAGTCAAACGGTATTAAAGACGCCTGATGACTCGTGAATGCTCTGTTAGGTAGACTTTAGAAAAAAAGGGTTAATTCATCATAAAAAAAAAAGAAAAAAAAATGGGGGGAGGGGATGGGAACTACATAGCAAACATGGCCAATGGCGCAGTCAGACGGTATTAAAGACGCCTAATGACTCGTGAATGCTCTGTAGCGTGGACTAAAAAAAAAAAAAAATAATAATGTGATCATTGAATCAAGGGAGAAAAAACTTCATAGCTAGCAGGGCCAATGGCGCAGTCAAACGGTATTAAAGGCGCCTGATGACTCGTGAATGCTCTGTTAGGTAGACTTAGAAAAAAAAAGGGTTAATTCATCATCAAAAAAGAAAAAAAAAAAAGGGGGGGGGGGGGGGGGGGGGGGGGGGGGGGGCCTCCATCGCTAACAGGGCCAATGGCGCAGTCAGATGGTATTAAATACGCCTAATGACTCGTGGATGCTCTGTTAGGTGGACTTTAAAAAAGTTATTATCATCGAAACAAAACAGGGGGGAGGGGAGGGAGGGACTACATAGCAAACAGGGCCAATGGCGCAGTCAGATAGTATTAAATCCGCCTAATGACTCATGAATGCCCCAGTACGTACATTAAAAAAAAGTTACTGTAATCATCAAATTAGGAAGGGTAAAAAAAAAATTTCCACAGCTAACGGGGCCAATAGTGCAGTCAGACGGTATTAAAGACGCCTAATGACTCGTGAACGCCCTGTTACGTGGACTTAAAAAGGGTTAATATTATGATTTAATTCAGGGCTTGAAAACCAACCAGCGGGGCCAATGGCGAAGTCAGATGGTATTAAATACGCCTAATGACTCGTGAATGCCCTCTTATGGGAACTTAAAAAAAAAGTTAATTTATCGTAGAATTAAGAGGGGAAAAGAAACAAACCACAGCTAACACGGCCAATGGCGCAGTCAGATGGTATTAAATACACCTAATGACTCGTTAATGCCCTCTTATGGGAACTAAAAAAAATGTTATTTATCGTTGAATTAAGAGGGGAAAAGAAACAACCACAGCTAACACGGGCCAATGGCGCAGTCAAACGCCTGATGACTCGTCAGAGCCCTCTGAAGTGGACGAGGCTAATGGTACCATATCGTATCATTTAAAAAAAAAAATAAATAAATAAGATGATGACGATAGTATGTAGCTGCTGGAAACACGCGTATGCGTCAGATGACCATCGCCAGCTCAGGTCGGGTCACCGACTTATGGAACCTTGGAGAGCTGGCACCCTGTGTTGGTCCTGAGAGGAGGCGGGGGGTTTGGGGGGGGGGGGGGGGGGGGGGGCAAAGAGCCCCGAAGAGGGCGGGTTGGCGGAACCTTCGTTTGATGGCGGGTGGGGTTGATCTTCGGTGCTGGGGGCTCGGGGGTCGTCTGCCAAGGGGGGTTGTTTTGTTGGAATCTGTCTCAAAAGGGAGAATGAGGGTGTTGAAGGTGGATCGGAGAATAACTGGGGAGAAAGTCTGGTGGTTCTGAAAATAGAATCTGTGAATGCATGTACGTGCGTACACACACACACACACACACACACACACACACACACACACACACACACACACACCCACTTTCGCATACACCTCTATACAGACTATATAGGAGAGAGTGAGAGACGGACAGACCGTGACACAGAGACGGGCATACCAAAAGTCATACAGACTGACTTTCCCTCCTCTTTCCCTCTCCCTCTCTGTACACACTACACCCCCTTCTCCCTTCCCGTCCTCCTACACTCACACACACACACGACACACACACACACACACACACACACACACACACACACACTCTCTCTCTCTCTCTCTCCTCTCTCTCTCTCTCTCTCTCTCTCACATGAACGCACGCACGCACGCACGTACACACACACACACACACACACACACACACACACACACACACACACAAAAAACTGCGCGGGCACCCCTGCCGTTTGTCACCACACACGGCAATGGCGGTCAGTATCAAATCTGCCAGCGGCTGTGATGTAAGCGAGTTAACAGCATAGTCGATTTTGTTTCCACCACGAGCGAGGTATTTTTCAAGTCTTGGACGTCATATCATGTTCTAAACCTACATGTCATAACACTTCTTCCTGACCACTCTGTTATGTCATATCGAACGTCTTTGATCTTTGGTCTTCGTCTTACCGATCGTTTCACTGATGCTGCTAGCGTTTATCTCTCATTATCTAAGAGCCCCCTTAACCCTTCTGTTCCCTCCCTCGCCCCTCCCCTCAGTGCCTTCATGGCTCCTCATTTACTGATGCACACCCCCCCCCCCCCCACACACACACACACACACACACCCGCTTCCTGTCTTTCTATGGCTGAAACGGAAGTTCACTACATCCTAGAGGTTAGAGGTCCCAGGAAACGAGTTTGTAGCTCACATTCACCGAGTATCCTGAAACAACTTTCCAACACAGTTCTTCTGTGAGAATTTTCTGTACGAAACTTTTTCTAAACCTGCTTGACCGTCCCTTTGATGTGTTTATTTGTTCACCTCGTCATCCTGGTCATCCTGTGAGCCAGTCTGCAGCACATCTCTCACCTATATATCACCTCGTGCAGTGGAAGCTCTTGCAATACTGTGCTCGTACTTTCCTTCTCTTCTTTTTCTTTTCTTTGGCTTTATTTTCATACTTTTTTGTCTCCGTTTCTTTCTTTCTTTGTGTGTGTGTGCCTCAATGTCCCTATTTTGAAGCTGTGTTTTGAAATCTCCTTATACATTTTTTTAAATTCGCCCCATAGGAATGCAGGGGAGAGAGAGAGAGAGAGAGGGGGGGGGGGGGTCAGGATCTTTCAGTGTAAATGTGCCCCTGTCTTCCAAAAATCCGGTGCTAGTACTTTCTTTTGCGTTGCTCACTTTGACTTTGCTTTCTTCTTGTAGTGACTTTGCTTTCTTCTTGTAGTCCCAGTTCTTATAGAACAGGGAGTACTTTAGAATGGGAACGAAGAAATGCTCTGTGTGTGTGTGTGTGTGTGTGTGTGTGTGTGTGTGTGTGTGTGTGTGTGTGTCCCCGTCCGTGGTCAAAATGTTTCCACTCGCTCCACACAAAACTACTGGGCTCTGATCTTTCTGAAAATTTGTAGGTATGTTCATTACGAGGTGAGGGTACAGCAGTCACGGATGCAGGGCATGCCATGGGTGGATTGGGGGGGGGGGGGGGGGGGGGGGGGGGGGGGGGGGGGGGGGGGGGGGGGGGGAGGGGGAAGGGAGGTGCAAACACAGGGCATGACATGGGTGGAGGGATTAGAGGGGTGTGTGGTGTGCAGGGCGTAACATCGATGGGGTGCAGGGGGCGTGGATGCGACTGTGACACTGGTGGGAGTGCCAGGAGTGCAGGTCTTGGGGCTTTGCATGGGTGAGGGTGGGGGTGTGGGCACAGATTTCAGATCATGATAAATGTTGGGGTACATGTAAAGGGGGGGGGGGGGGGGGGGGGGGTGTGGTGCGCCAATTTCAGGGCGTGACATGGGAGGGGCTGTCGGGAAGGGTTTTCATCAGCACCTGACATGGGTGGGTGGTCGAAGGGTAGGGGAGGCCGATTTCAGGCCATACTTTAGAGCATGACCTGGATGGGGAGCATGGAGGGGGTGACACGTAATGCACACATGTCAGGGCGTGACATGGATGACGGTATGACACATGACATGAGTGGGAAAATTTGAAGTGAAGATTTCAGTGCCAGCCATGTGTAGGGGTGATGGGGAGCGGCGATGCAGGGGGTGTGACGTACACGGTGGGCGTATTTGGGAAGAGGAGCGGAGATGAACGGCGAGAGTGGGGGGGCAAAAGGCGTGACGCTGGTGGGCGGGTAGGAGAAGAAGGGCGTGTGAAGGGCCTGACGTGGGTGAGCGCATGAGGCAAAGGTGGCATAGATTCACGGCCTGACGTGGGTGGGCGCATGAGGCAAAGGTGGCATAGATTCACGGCCTGACGTGGGTGGGCGCATGAGGCAAAGGTGGCATAGATTCACGGCCTGACGTGGGTGGGCGCATTAGGCAAAGCTGGCATAGATTCACGGCCTGACGTGGTGGGCGCATTAGGCAAAGCTGGCATAGATTCACGGCCTGGCATAGATTCACGGCCTGACGTGGGTGGGCGCATTAGGCAAAGGTGGCATAGATTCACGGCCTGACGTGGGTGGGCGCATTAGGCAAAAGCTGGCATAGATTCACGGCCTGACGTGGGTGGGCGCATTAGGCAAAGGTGGCATAGATTCACGGCCTGGCATAGATTCACGGCCTGACGTGGGTGGGCGCATTAGGCAAAGCTGGCATAGATTCACGGCCTGACGTGGGTGGGCGCATTAGGCAAAGCTGGCATAGATTCACGGCCTGACGTGGGTGGGCGCATTAGGCAAAGCTGGCATAGATTCACGGCCTGACGTGGGTGGGCGCATTAGGCAAAGCTGGCATAGATTCACGGCCTGACGTGGGTGGGCGCACTAGGCAAAGCTGGCATAGATTCACGGGCCTGACGTGGGTGGGCGCATTAGGCAAAGCTGGCATAGATTCACGGCCTGACGTGGGTGGGCGCACTAGGCAAAGGTGGCATAG
>JADBJO010001146.1:452500-455000 GCA_016801955.1 Conus betulinus | reverse complement strand
TGAATGATTCAATATATTACGCTCTGTGCTTACACCAGTTCCAAATTACCAGTACCCCTAAGTTACTGAACAAGCTGCGGTGCTGGATATTGGAAGTGGCTAGTCCCGCATCTGGTGGCATGTCACCGTTAAGTAGACGTGCTGTTGGCACAGTTTTAAGTCGACTGTCAGCATCGAGTCGCATTAAAAGTAGCCATTCACACTAAAAAAAAAAGGGTGCAGTAACCGGTCCCCTTGTTGCTAGTCTGTCACAAAGTATTATTGCCCGTCGTTGTGGGAAGGCTACCTAAAACTCGGGTGAAGAGGTAGCCAGAACGATGATAAAGAAGGTGCAACCACCACCACCACCACTGTCATCAAAAACCCCACCACCACCATTCCACCACCTCTTCCACCATTCTTCCCCCCCCCCCACCCCCCCCCCCCCCCCCCCACTCACCCTCCTCACAGACTTCCGGAAGCTCTCCCACGTCAGTCCATAGATGAACGATTGACGGCGCTGCCCAGCAAGGTCAGCATCCACAGGTATTTCAGACAGCGAGCCGCTCGCTGCCGGCTGACCTTGACCCCTGTCTCCATCACCAGCAAGGTCACCTGGAAAGGGCTGAGGGTCAAGGTGATGAGGGTCACCAGGCAGAAGCAGGTCACCGTCACCTTCTGGGACACCCTCTGGCGCCGGGTTTGCTGGACTCCGACCATCCCTTGTGAGACCTGCCGGGAGACAACGTAGATTCATGAAATAGTAGATACATAAATGAATAAACACATATACGAATATAAACAGATATATAAATTCAAGACCCCCCCTCTGGGACCGGATTTGCTGGACTCCGACCATTGCATGTGATACCTGCAGGGAGAAATGATAAACAAAGAAATAAATAAACGAATACATAGATAAATAAAAATTAAGAAAGAGATTTTTTTTTTAAATTGGAGAGTGTGGGGAAGAATACGCCGCAAGCATAGGAGCATACTTGAATGAGAACATCAGGCTAGTTCCACATGAAAATATTTTTCTTCCAGAAAACGGTGGGTGATTATTGATTTTACTGAAGACAGTGGCTATCATCACGTGCAAGCAGGTAATTATTACGTGACAAGAATTTAAACCCGACTTCGCCTAGTCTGTAAACCTCCCTCCCCCTCCCCATCTCCCCCCCCCCTCCCCCTTCACCCATTGCATTCCCAGGTCCCGT
Organism: Conus betulinus; assembly: GCA_016801955.1. Taxonomy (NCBI): domain Eukaryota; kingdom Metazoa; phylum Mollusca; class Gastropoda; order Neogastropoda; family Conidae; genus Conus; species Conus betulinus. The sequence continues at coordinate 453,801 of JADBJO010001146.1, read as the reverse complement.
TCTCCCCCTTTCCTCTTGGAGGGAGAGAGAGAGAGAGAGAGAGAGAGAGAGAGAGAGAGAGAGAGAGAGGAGAGAGAGAGAGAACTATGACAACTGGGATGAACATCTTGAGCTAATCCCAATACCCTTCCCCACTCTTCCTCCTCCTTCTTCATCCCCTGTCCTATAAGCCACTCGCGCACGACAAAAAAAAAAAAAAAAAAAGCTGCATGGGTGAGTTGACTCTTCATTAATCAAGGCAGTCTGGTCTAATTTGGGGGTCGTGTTTCAGCTCGGAAAGCAGGGGTGTAATCACAAGCTGCTGCCCAAGATCTTGTGTCCCTACTTGCAGGCTGATATGCGCATCCGTCGTGATGTGACGTTATCGCGGAAATCCCCATACAAAAAAAATAGAACTAAGAAGGATGGTATTTACATATAACATAAGTTTTCGCATAATTACGATCAATTTCATTCCAAAAAAAAGTTATTTGCACGTGGGTTCTTTGACATGACGATAAAACCACTTAAAAACAGGTCCTTTTCCTTGAAATTGTTTCTTACCACGTATTACCAAGGAAATGGAAAAAAAAGAAAGTAAACTGCACATGTACCAAGTGCCAATACGTATTATCAATGAAAAGCTTCCATATGTAATAATCAGCTTTTCCTGGTGTAAGTAATTGCTTTAATACGATGATCGGTTATTTTCAAGTCAAATTGACAGTTACCATGTTTACCAGCATGAACGCAAAATGGTGTCCAATCAACGAAACTAAGATTGTTTCCTAGCACTAATAGCCAGAGTTTATTTTCTTTCCCGGCGACAGACCTCAGCTTGTTTACCACCACTGATGGCCATAGTTAACTCTTCAGTGACAGAGGTAAGGTTGTTTATCACCACTGATGGCCATAGTTAACTCTTCAGTGACAGAGGTAAGGTTGTTTACCACCACCGATGGCTACAGTAACTCTTCAGTGACAGAGGTAAGGTTGTTTACCACCACTGATGGCTACAGTTAATTCTTCAGTTACAGAGGTAAGGTTGTTTACCACCACTGATGGCTACAGTTAACTCTTCAGTGACAGAGGTAAGGTTGTTTACCCACCACTGATGGCTACAGTTAACTCTTCAGTGACAGAGGTAAGGTTGTTTACCACCACTGATGGCCGTAGTTAAATCTTCAGTAACAGAACAGACAAGTTGTTTACTACCACTGATGGCCGTAGTCAAGTCCTCAATGACAGAGTAAGGTTGTTTTACCACACACACACACACACACACACACACACACACACACACGCGCGCGCGCGCGCGCACG
>JADBJO010001146.1:430000-450000 GCA_016801955.1 Conus betulinus | reverse complement strand
ATGTGTATACAGACGTCAGTTCACTGTCATTGTAGATACCGGGAAGTCCTATCAGAGCTAATCAATACAGAAACCACAATGTCAGTATCTCCCATCAGCTAATCAGCTTGACAGCTCTGCAATGCCAAAGTTTGTGTATTTCCGTCTTCATTTAGTGAGAGAGAACGGTATAGAAGAAACTGCTATTTTGGTGGTCTGTGTCTTGGTGAATGTCGGTGAAAATTGAATGGTTTCAAAGCAAAGGGGACCTAATTCTCATGAAAGCTTCCCTTTTTCAACGTGACGGATTTTTCCCCCTCAGCGATGTTTTTGGTATATCAATTTCGGGGGGGGGGGGGGGGGGAGTTTCAATCTGTTCAGAACAATTCGTTGAGGCGTACCAATGGTAAACAGTGGATGTTTTTAAACGTGTTTTCTGTTTGTTTGTTTTTGCTTTGTTTTCTATTTTTACTTTCACACCTAAGTATACACATTATGAAAATCAATGAAGCCAACAACAGCAAGAAGTCAGCAATCTGCACAGGACAATCAAAATTTACATGTTAACACTAGCATTGTAAAAGAAAAAAAAAGTAAGAGAGAGAGAGAGAGGCTGGATCTCTGTCATAAGAGAGAGAGAGAGAGAGAGAGAGGCTTTGTAAAAGAAAGTAAAAAATAAGAGAGAGAGGCTGGATTTCTGTCATAAGAGAGAGAGAGAGCTGGAAGTCTGTCATAAAATCATGCTTTTCACGTCACTGGATTTGTCCAAGTACTGTACACAGGTTTCCAAAAACATAACCTTACGCGTTCTTTCACACGCAATGTTACACGTACGTGGATAGGGTTAAGCTAGCTGTTTTCAAGGGAAAAAGCTAAACAGTTATTGAGCAGGGTGGAACAATGGTCTACGGCTGGTGATCTGAAGTGTCGGTTGAGAGCGTCAAGCCAGTCTAGAGCGTAAGATAATAGAAAACATATGTGCTGTCAAGGGTTGACAGCTATTGCGAAGTATTGGGGGGGGGGGGGGGGGGGGGTGCGGGGGGGTGCGGAAGCTCAGCTCAGCGCCGTAGTAGCTGGCTGGTGTGTGACATAGCTGTAAACCTTTTCATATGACCTTTTTAGGGCTGGCAAAAAAAAAAAAAAAAACTTGGGAAAAGAACAGAGGCAGTGTGTGTGTTTGTTTTTAAGATGAATTTTGCATATCCGAGTCTTAAAGAGAGGAATGATGGTGGCAAAAATGTGGAAAACGATAAGCAGAGAGACGAGAGGGGCTTTAGAGAAAAGACTGGGCGTTGTCCAAGCAATGGTGAATCAAATTATGAAATGCGTTCAAAAGACGAGGTAGGTTTCGATTCCAGTATTTTCATAAGTTATCGAAAATCTTTCGTTTTCATGTAGTATGTACCAATCCATCTCTGTATATAGTCTTGAAAACGAAATGCTTTCAATGCTTTCAACACGTCCCATATTTATCAAATCGAAAGCTTTTTTCAAAATCTGTATGAAAAGTAGAGGGAAATTATATTTGTCCAAATAAGTTATCGTACCATGAGAAAGCATACACAAAAATAGCTGTACAATCAAGTAATCAGGCAAATAATACATCAAGCACAGCTCAACAGGATGTATAATAATAACTTACAAGTGGGTGCAGCAGCAGGAGGGGGGGGGGGGGGGGGGGGGGGGGGGGGGGGGGGGGGGGGGGGGGGGGGGGGGGTGGGGGGTGGGGGGTGGGGGGGGGAGGGGGGGGGGGGGGGGGGGGGGGGGGGAGGGGGGGGGGGGGGGGGGGGGGGTGGGGGGGGGGGGGGGGGGGGGGGGGGGGGGGGTTGGGGGGGGGGGGGGGGGGGGGGGTGGGGGGGTGGGGGGGGGGGGGGGGGGGGGGGTGGGGGGGAGGGGAGACAGGGCGGACAATGATTCTGGCGGAGAAGTACGGGTGGCGTGTGAGGGAGGGCCGGCGATTTAAAAAAAAAAAAAAAAATCAACATCCTCATCCTTGTTGGAAACCACCATGATCGCTATGGACAATAATCAGGATGACAGTAATAATAAACGATAAGGCACCCTGTTATAATGTTTTCTTTATACAGCATTCAAGACATTGAAAATGATTGGAGCCAAAAATATGTGTGCAAGTGAATACATATTAAAAAAAAAAAATAATAATAATAATAATAAAAAAATAAATAAATAAATAAATAAAAATAATAATAATAAATAAAAAAGATTAAATAATAAATAAAGTGAAAAAGGGGCAATGACAAAGGGCACATGACAGAATCTGACTCATTATTCTATGGTCGCCTCCAAACCCCCCCCCCCCCCCCCCCCCCCCCCCCCCCCATTCCTAATATTTTTTCCATGTTGATCCCGTTCAGTTCAGCACTGAGGAGTATCACCATATCTGTTAGCACTCTGACTATGATGACTGTCACCCCCGCCCCCTCAACTGACATGGTGAAAGGCGAAGCGGGAAGGTGGTTCAGCTCCAAAGCAAAGGAGGGGACGGGCAGGGGGGGGGGGGGGGGGGGGGGGGGGGCGAGGAAGGAGGGGAGGGAGGAAGGAGGGGGGAGGGGGAAGAATCCTGAGGGCCAATAAATAACATAATTATCATGTTTATAGAGTCTGAGACTACTGATGCGCAATATTATGTCAACAGTCGTCAACTCTCCTGCTCACACTTTTTCTAAGGATGCTGTACATAGAAAAAAACGTAAATGATAGAAAGGGGGGAACAAAAAAGAAACTTTCCCAAGAAACCAAAACAGAACCTTCTATGTTTCTCTCTTTTTCTCAAATCTCACCTCAACCCATGGCGCTGATAAATGTTTCATCCAGGTTGGTGTTGATGTCTATTTTCAAGATTTTGCCATTTTTTCAGTTTTAACCAGTATTTTTCCGTTTGATGACCAAAGTGACAGGCGGAAAGAGTAGCAGAGAGTGTTTAACAGCTCTCATCAGTAGATTGTAATTTGCTTTGGTGAGGTCTTCGCCAACTGAAACACCGGTTTGTTTGAGTTTTCTTCGACTCGTTAGCACACTGTTCTTTTTCTGTCGCGAAAAAAATCTCACAAGAATCGGACGCGGTCTGCCAGTGCCAGGTTTTCCAGATCGATGTGCAATCTCGATGTCGTTAACTGACACTGACACACCTACCTGACGGGTAAAAATGTCCGCGCACTTTTTCACACAGTCCTCAACCGTTTCTGCCTTCCCCTGTTGTTCCTCCTGCACACCATAAACCCGAAGGTTCCATTGACGGCCATGTTGCTGTAGATCGTTTTCGGCAAATTTTAAAGCCCACTTCTCTTTCTGCTGCTGGCGAAACCGAGACTTGACATCATTGTTTTCTTGCTGTAGTCGTTTCACTTCAGTTCTCATTTTGTCATTTTCTGTCTGAAGATCGAACAGAGAACTTTCTAATCGATTTATTTTCTCTATCAAATTGGAGTTCAGTTTTTCCATGTCTAACTTAATTTGCTTAATATCTTCTTTTGTTGCTGTTAGTATTTCTAATTTTTGCATTGATTTCCTCTAGTTGTTGTGGGAGGCCATCTCTTCGGCTACAACATTACAGTCCGTACCCCCCTGTTTTTGTTTCTTTCTTCTTTTCCTGTTTTGTCTTCGTTGTTTCAGGGCTAGTACAGGGGTCACTCTGTGATGAACTCGATGGTCTTCTCTTCCCGGACGTACCTTTAGAAAAATATTTACTGACTGATGTACTCATTCTTTTTTTACCAAAAAGGTCACTGATACTACTACAGACATACTACTGACTTTAAAGTCCAGTGTGTTGGCAACACGTGACGAATGTTATACAGAGAGCCACATCACTCGCTCGCTTGCTGACAGGATTCAACACTGAAGACACGCCATATTCGGTGCACGCCTATACTGTTCACAAAAGTGCAGGATCACATACCTTAATGAGATGAAGACTTTTTTTTTTTTTTTTTTTTTTTTTTTTCCCTTCTCCCGAATAAGGCTTTTCCGAAACAAGTATCAAATTATTAACAATGCAGAATTTCAGTTGTTAATGTTCCTGTCTAAACTGACCGAAAAGAAGCATACGTGTCTTCTTTGAACGTGCTGATGTGGAGAGAGACCAGAAACACGTCCGCTCGGTCCGGTGAGCGAAAGTCATTTGTGTATGCTTTCTCATGATTGAATTATAAGTTATTATTATACATTCTGTTGAGCTGTGCTTCTTGTATTATTTTGCCTATTTACTTGATTATACATCTATTTTTTTTGTGTATGCTTTTTCATGATTGAATTGTTTCTCTTTGATTGATTGTGATTATAGATCCATTAGAGATTGGTGCACCCCATTTCCAGACTGGTGCACCCCGCCTGTTCCTGTTTGTCCTGCCTCCCCCTCCCCCCCCCCCCCCCCCCTCCTGCGCCCTGTCTCCTCCTCTTTGCCCCCCTCTCCCCAGCATCTTTGCTCCCCCTCTCCCCCCTTCCACAAACACACACACACACACCACACACACCCGCGCGCGCGCGCGCGCGCAGCGCGCATGCATATACAGTAACACACACTTATGCTTTGAGGTTGAGGAAAGAAAGGGGAGACAGATAGAGAGAGACAGACAGAGAAGATCTGAGGAAAACGTTGCTTTTTCTTCTGCCTCCCCTAACACTTTCCCGCCCTCCGTCCGCTTTGCTTCCCCACCCTCCACCCACTTTGCTTCCCCACCCTCCGCCCGCTTTGCCTCCCCACCCCCTCCGCCCATCTTTACTTCACCCACCCCCCCCCGTCCGCCCACTTTGCTTCCCCACCCTCCACCCACTTTGCCCCCCCCCCCCCCGCCCACTTTGCCCCTCCACCCTTTGCCTCCCCAGAGTTTGCCCGTTCTCCCCCCCCACCCCCCACCCCCTTGTTTATCGGATTGATATTGTATGTACCTCTTCATGATTGAATTGTCTATTTATGTTTGATAGATATGTTTATAAATTGATTAGTGATTGGTGCATCCACCTCCTGATTGGCATAACCGGCCTGTTTCTGTTTTGTCCTACCTCTCGCCTCCCCCCCCCCCCCCCCCCCCCCCCCCCGCCCCCCCCCCCTTTTTTTCTTTCTCCAGCGTTTCCGTCCCCCCTCCTCTCCCCCTCCATACACACATATACATCACACATATTCATGGGAGTGGGGGGGGGGGGGGGGGGGGGGGGGGGAACCAAAAAAAATAACCAGAAAAAAATAAGTGGCCTCGTTCTTTTCCCCGATGACCCTCCCCTTCCCCACCCTCCTCCCCCCCCTGCTTCCCCAAAATCACTGCCCGTTTCTTCTTCCACCCTCCACCCCCCCCCCCCCCCCCCCCTCTTGTACTTACTTCACCATGTCAATAACATGTGAAGGCGCAGTTTTGTTAGCCAATCGATGCTTGATGGAAAAGACTTGCATTGTTGAGTTTTTAGTGGAAGTATTATACATCCTGTTGAGCTGTGCTTGATGTATTATTTGCCTGATTACTTGATGTACAGCTATTTTTGTGTATGCTTTCTCATGATTGAATTATAAGTTATTATTATACATTCTGTTGAGCTGTGCTTAATGTATTATTTGCCTGTTTACTTGATTGTACATCTATTTTTTGTGTATGCTTTTTCATGATTGAATTGTTTCTCTTTGATTGATGTGATTATAGATCCATTAGAGATTGGTGCACCCATTTCCAGACTGGTGCACCCGCCCTGTTCCTGTTTGTCCTGCCTCCTCCCTCCCCCCCCCCCCCCCCCCCCCCTCCCGCGCCCTGTCTCCTCCTCTTTGCCCACCCTCTCCCCAGCATCTTTGCTCCCCCTCTCCCCCCTTCCCACAAACACATACACATCACACACACACACACACACACACACACACGCGCGCGCGCTCGCGCGCATGCATATACAGTAACACACACTTATGCTTTGAGGTTGAGAGAAGAAAGGGGGAGACAGATAGAGAAGACAGACAGAGAAGATCTGAGGAAAACGTTGCTTTTTCTTCTGCCTCCCCCTACACTTCCCCCGCCCTCCGTCCATTTTTGCTTCCCCGCCCTCCGTCCATTTTTTGCCTCCCCGCCCTCCGTCCACTTTGCTTCCCTACCCCCACCCTTTGCTTCCCCACCCCACCCACTTTGCTTCCCATTTTGCTTCCCCACCCTCCACCCCCTTTGCTCCCCCCCCCCCCCCCCCCCCCCCACTTTGCCCCCCCGTCCGCCCACTTTGCTTCCCCACCCTCCGCCCACTTTGCCCCCCCCCCCCCCCCGCCCACTTTGCCCCTCCACCCTTTGCTTCCCAGAGTTTGCCCGTTCTCTCCCCCCCCCCCCCCCCCCCCCCCCCCTTCCGCCTCCACTTGTGTTCGCCCCCATCATGTCGTTAATATGAAAAGATGCAGTTTGCTGGCCAATCAATGATTGTTGAGTTGTTCGGTGGAAGTTATACATTCTGTTGTTCGTGTGGTTAATGGTTATTGTCTGGCTGTTTACTTGTTTATCGGATTGATATTGTATGTACCTCTTCATGATTGAATTGTTTATTTATGTTTGATAGATATGTTTATAAATTGATTAGTGATTGGTGCATCCACCTCCTGATTGGCATAACCGGCCTGTTTCTGTTTTGTCCTACCTCTCGCCTCCCCCCCCCCCCCCCCCCCCCCCCCCCCTGTTTCCCCTCCCCCTTTTTTTCTCCAGCGTTTCCGTCCCCTCCTCTCCCCCTCCATACACACATATACATCATCACATATTCATGGGAGTGGGGGGGGGGGGGGGGGGGAGAGAATGATAACCAGAAAAAATAATGGAAGACGTCGCCTCTTTTCCCCCCGATGACCCTCCCCTTCCCCACCCTCCCTCCTCCCACTGCTTCCCCCAAAATCACTGCCCGTTTCTTCCCCCCCCCACTCTTCCCCCCCCCCCCCCCCCCCCCCCCCCCCCCTTTGTACTTACTCACCATGTCAATAACATGTGAAGGCGCAGTTTTGTTAGCCAATCGATGCTTGATGGAAAAGACTTGCATTGTTGAGTTGTTTAGTGGAAGTTATTACATATCTGTTTGATCTTTAGCCTAGTATATTACTTGGCTGTTTACTTGATTGCGAGTGCCTTTTTATGACTGACTGAATTGTTTGTTTATATTTGATCGATGTGTTTGTGGATCAATTTGAAGATGGATGTTTTTATCTCCTCACCTGTTCCTGTTTGTCCTACCTCTCGCCCCCCCCCCCCTCCCCCCTCCCTCCCTCCCCCCCCCCCCCCCCCCCCCCCCGTGCCCTTCCTGTCTGTCTCCCCCCTCCTCCTCCCCAGCGTCTTTGCCTTCTCCTCTCCCACTCCACACACACTTATACAGACATACACATTAACACATATTTATGTTTTGATGGGGGTGGGGGTGGGGCGCGCACGGAGGGGATCGGGGTAAAACGTTTGCTTTCATTTGCTTACACTCACCTATACATATACACTCACTTGACACATGTACGTGTCGCACATCGTGTGTGACGTGTTGTTTCTCCTACGACCTTTTCCCCACTCCTCCAAAAAACGCAAAAAGTGTGTTTGAACTTTTGGAGCTGGTGATAAAAATGGTATGAACAATTGTATGATAGTATTGTATTTTTTTTTTTTTTTTTTTTTTTTTTTTTTTTTTTTTTTTTCCCATATACCACTTTTGGTGTCAGTGGTGTTGGAATTAACCTACCTTTCTTAACTCTCGACACATTCGTTGCTGTAACTATCAGTAACGCAGAGAAGCTGTACATTTCGCTCGTGAGCGATCGTTATTGAGTCTACTTACATTTATGTGTTTCGTGTCGTGTTGTCGATGTGACTTTATGTTTGTAACTTTGTTGAGTGTGTTGTATAGGGCATTTTCTTTTTGCTGCAGAAAAATTCAATTTGTTTGTCATGGAAAAGATTCATTTGGTCATTATTATGTTTATGCTATTTTGTTTGGGTAGTCTGTTTTACTATTTTTAATGGCCATACCGTTTTGCGATCTTTGTATTGTTGTGATATTCTCCAAAGCAAATGTGTACATTACTGTGTAAAGAAGCTGGTTATTCCTTTCCAGTTATATGGCAGTGCGATACAAAAAGTTATAATCCTTCTTGTAAGATAACATGGCAAATATTACGATATCATCTTTGAATTGTCAGGGACTAGGAGACACTCAGAAAAGAAGGGATGTTTTCCACTATCTTAGGAAAAAGTCCTACAACATTTACTGTTTTTGCAAGACACCCATTTTACCCCCCCAAATTAGAAAAATATGTTACATCAGAATGGGGTTATACATGTCTCTTTGCCTCTTATAGATCCAATGCAAGAGGTGTAGCTGTGCTGTTTAATAATAATTTTGAATTTAAAATCAGCAATATTGATAGGGATGTTTATGGTAACTACATCATATTATCCCTAAAAACCATGGATAAAGATATATTGTTAGTAAACTTATATGGACCGAACGTAGACAATCCCGATTTTTATATTAATTTAAAAGAAAAAAATATAAACTACCACGGTCACGATTTCATAATAGTTGGTGACTGGAATTTAGTTCTTGATCCATATTTAGATTACAACAATTACAACAATATAAATAACCCTAGGGCTAAAGATGCTGTGGAAAACATGATATTAGAATTAAGTCTCGCAGATGTGTGGAGGGAGAGTAATCCGCAAGTCAAACGATTTACTTGGCGAAGAAATTCTCCGTTTAAACACAAAGTCGTTTTAGATTATTTTCTAATTTCAGAGAGTCTTATATGGAACTATGAAGACTCGGATATCATTCCAGGATATCGATCCGATCATTCTATGATTTTACTTAACTTAAAGAGTGGGAAAAAACTGTGGAAAGAAATACTTTTTGGAAGTTTAACTATGATCTATTGAGAGACAAACAATATGTAGATGAAATAAACAAACTGATAGACGAGGTGATATGTGAATATTCATCTGACCAGTATGATACTACTACAATTAACGATACATCTTTGACAGAAATTGAATTAACCGTGTCTGATAAATTATTTATAGATTTTTTACTAATGAAAATTCGATCAAAAACTATTGCGTATGCTACTATGAGGAAAAAGAAAGCTATTGAAAAAGAAGAAAACCTAGTTAAAAATATTGAAGAATTAGAAAAAAAAAAAAAAAAAAAACAGAAGAAGACATAGAATTGCTAAAGGAAATGAACCAAGAGGTAGTTTTTACACTCAGAGAAAAAAAAAAACACAAGGAGTGATATTAAGGTCTAGGGCAAAATGGATAGCAGAAGGGGAAAAGGTAACAAAATATTTTTGTAACTTGGAAAAAAGGCACTTCGTAAACAAAAGTATGACAAAGCTAGTAAATCAAAACGGAGATTTACTTGATGAACCAGAACGAATAAAAACCGAAGTAAATGAGTTTTACTGTAAATTATATAAGAAAAAAAGTTTAGATGTATGTGAAATAAGTGATTTAGTTAATAAGCATCCTACATTATCACAAGAAGAGAGGGACTCTATAGAAGGGGATATAAGTTTAGAAGAAGCAGGTTATGCATTACAACATATGAAAAATGGAAAGAGTCCAGGTACGGATGGATTTGGAGCTGAATTTTATAAATTCTTTTGGAAAAAAATGGGACCATTTGTCGTGCGCGCTCTAAACCAGTCGTTCAAAGACGGAGAACTTTTCAGCAACACAAAAACAGGGACTTATTACTTGCATTCCCAAACCAGAAAAATCTAAAGAACACATAAAAAATTGGAGACCAATTTCATTATTAAATGTTTTATATAAGATCGGAGCATCGTGTATGCAAAACAGGATTAAGAAAACTCTCGAAAAATTAATTAATGAGGATCAGACTGGATTTGTAGCCAACCGATATCTTGGAGGAGACAATATTAGACTGATTTACGATTTAATCTGTTATCTTGACACAACTCATAGGCCTGGTCTCTTGCTCTGTTTAGACTTTGAAAAAGCTTTCGACTCTTTGGATTGGCAATTTTTTGTTTACAGTTCTGGAATCCTTTGGTTTTGGAGAGGGTATTTGTAAATGGATACGAACATTTTACACAGATATCAAATCAACAGTTATAGTCAATGGCCAAGTAGCTGATTGGTTTCCAATAGAACGAGGATGTAGGCAAGGAGACCCACTTTCCCCTTATCTATTTATACTCTGCATAGAGATTTTAGCCATTATGATAAGAGAAGACAAAGATATAAAAGGCATTGACATCAACCACGAAGACACAAAATATCTCAATTTGCTGATGATGCGCAGCTAATGAATAATGGTGATAGATTATCCTTTGAAAAGTCTATTCAGTTGATTTTAAAATTTGGAAATTTCTCAGGGCTTTTTATGAATGAAAATAAAACACAAGCAATCTGGCTCGGAAGTAAAAAGAATTCAAAAACAAAATACATGGAACATTTAAATATAATTTGGAATCCAGAAAAATTAGAATACTCGGTATATGGTTTACAAATGATATAAAAGATGTGATCAAGCTAATTATGCCGAAAAAATGTCGGAAATAAAAGCTCTTTTCAATATTTGGATAAAAAAAAAATATAACTCCTCTTGGAAGAGTTGCTGTATTAAAATCCTTAATACTATCAAAACTAAATACACCTCTGGACCCTGCTTCCCAACCCACCAGATGAGTTTGTGAATAATCTCCAGAAAATGTGTTTTCGTTTTATTTGAATGGTAAACGAGAGATAAAATTAGCAGAAATACGGTAACGAAAAGTGTAAGATATGGTGGTCTAAATGTACCAGATATCAGAGCATACATTGCTGCACTGAAACTCATTTGGATAAGAAGGCTGAAAGCTACTAAACATAAATGGAAAAATGTTGCAATGGAATTATATCCATTTCTTACTGAAATTGAAAAATATGGCCCAAGCTACGGTTTATATAAAAATCATAACAACATCTTTTGGAAACATATCTATGTGGCATACAGCCATTTTTGCAATCTAGTACAACCAAAAACACACAAACAGAGTTACTTTCAGAACCAGTGTTTTATAATGAAAAATTTAAAATTGGAGACAATTTGATTAAGCATAGAAATTGGATCCAAAGAGGTGTCAACTGTGTTGCACATTTTCTTGACAACAACGGAAAATTCCTTACGCATACTGAATTTAATAGAAAATTTGGAATGAATATACATTTTCTGGCTTTTAATGGCTGTAAAATGTCCATTAAGAAATATATAAAACAAACAAAGATAAATGAAATAAACAATTGCGCACATGATATCCCTGGGGCATTAAAATTAATATATTCCATATCTAAAGGTACGAGGTTGTTCTATGATATCTTAATCAATGACAACAAACCTCCCAATTCCTGTCAAAAATGGACTGAGAAGAAGCTAGGGATAGATATTCAGTGGAAAGAGGTTTTTTTTAAAAGTGCATAAAATACAAGATGTCAAATTGAAATGGCTGCAGGTGCGCATTGTGCATAGAATTCTCGGGACAAATGTTGTACTGAAAGAAATGAATATTACAGATAGTTATTATTGTGATTTCTGTAAAGAATTCAAAGACAGTATTGAACATATATTCTGGACATGCAACATCTCAAATCGTTTCTGGAAAAACCTTGAACAATTATTAAAAACAAAATGTACAACATGTACAACATCAGTATAACTCAAAACATAGTATTATTTGGCATAGAAAATAATATGGTTACGGACTATGTTTTTTTGATTTATTGATACTTCTGGGTAAAATGTATATTTATAAATGTAAATTTGAAAAGTCTGTACCTAACATAGTAGCCTTTGAAAGATACTTTTCTTCAAGACATAGAATAGAACAACACAATGCCAGATTATCATGGAAAACGGATGATTTTAAGAAAAATATGGATGCCATATGAATTGCTATTCAGAAATACGCACTGAAACAAAGTATGTCTTAAAAAGAAAAGAAAAAAAAAAGATTAAAGGAGAGAGAAAAGGAAAAAAGAGAAAAGGGAAGGAAGGGAAAAAAACAACAAACAACAAAAAACAAAAGAGTAAAACCGTGAATCCAAATGTAAAAATAGCTGCAAAACGAACCGACATCCACCCTCTCTCTCTCTCTCTCTCTCTCTCTCTCTCTCTCTCTTTGATCTTTCTTAATGTCTGTGCCGTTTCTTAATGTCTGTGTTTTGTATATGTATATGTGTGGGTAAATATAAGTGTGTGTGTCCATACATATGGATACATACATACATTTTGATGTAATGTGTTTTTAATATCAAATGATGTATTGGTATAACTGCTCATTGTACATAATTATACATGTATTCATGTACTTTTGTATGTATGCAGTGTAAATTGTTATGTAATTCCATTCAAAGCGATTAAAAATGTTTATTCAAAAATATCTCCAATCTGTCTATTTCATAGCATCCTATCTGATCTTCATCGATAATAGTAGAACTTGCTAAAAAAAAAAAATTTGTTATACAGGATGATCCTAATTCATAAATCACATTTAGAAGTGAGATATGTTTTCAGTTTTTGACTCGCACGTATAAACAAATGAGTCTACGTAAAGTCACTTTCCGTTGTCCATGCATTGTGTGTGTGTGTGTGTGTGTGTGTGTGTGTGTGTGTGTGTGTGTGTGTGTGTACGCCCCGCGGGCGCGCGCGTGCACGTCACAGGCATAGAGAAATAATGGCAGTGACCAGGGAGCACATCAGTCTGATCTCAGAACTGATTGTGATGTTTCTGTCATTCCAGATGTGTCTTAGTTTGGCTAGCGCTGCAGTCGCTGCACAGCTCTGGAGAGCACTTCAGGTTTTGATCCTTGATCTGAAATAATTGCCTTGAGGTACTTGAAGCCCTGGGCTTCTCTAGGTTTTCTCCCTTGACAGCGATGTTAGCCCTGATGCCATTGATATTGATGGACATTGACATTGATGCTCCTAAGTTTTGTGTTTTTCGGCGCTGATCCCTATGCCGAATGCAGCAGAACCCAAGGCAAATGTTCAACGTAACATAGACATTGAAAAATTGTGAACACGAGCACACGTTGTACTAACAGGCTTCCATATATCTCTTTGAAAGTTCTTAAATCTTGGATTGTCATCCTATTTCGATGGATAGTGAGTGTTTGAAATAATCAGTTCAGATAGATGAAAATTGGAATGTACAGTAAAACACGATGGATTCTTGTGTCGACATCAGTGGAGGATTTACCGCCATTTCAGCACAACACGACTGTTTTCAAAGTGAACTGATGATAGGAAAGATCTAGTTGCAAAGTGAGACGACTACAGGCGAATGCTACACAAATTCAAAATATCAATGTTAGCGCACCGCCCCCAAAAAAACGTGGACAAACGAATCACAAGACAAAACACGACGCATTTCGACCTTTTAGGTCTTCTTCCGGCAAGATACGAAACAAACGGGAGAACGAAAATGAACGAGCAATCATTTATCTTCATTCACTTCAGCGCAAGATAGGCGTTGAATCAACGTTTTGTGGTTCGTTTGTCCACTTTTTTTTCTTTTTTTCTTTTTTTTTTTGCGATGCTTTAATATTAATATTTAACATTTTGTGATGGTAGGAAAGTCGCATTGAGGGGACGTTCGATGACGTGAAGGAGTTACATGACGTAAAGATGGGCAAAAGAGGACGAAGATAGCTGGGGGCAAGAAGGAGGGAGGTGGGGGGGGGGGGGGTGTTGCAAGGGGGGAAAGAAAATGAGGACAGGAAAGGAGCACTGCTACTTTCGTTTTTGGATCATTTGTATGTTTATAATTATTTTTAGTGATCCTTCTCGGGCTAGAGAACTGGAGTTAAAATCTCCGTCCATCGTACCATTTCAACATTGATCTCATTAGTCTGACGTTTAAGGATACTGTAGAACTTTCTTTGGTCCATATATGTTACTGAAGAGAGGAAGTTGCTGCTTGGCACTTCTGCAAGAGCAATTAGATAACTTTCGAATTTAGTATTAATGACACACTTCGCTTCAAAGTCAACATAGTTATCAAATAAAGTTGTGACTCTTCGTGCATGTGATGTAAAACTTAAAAACTGTGCCTTGTATTTTCATTCTGCCATTGTATATTATTCCATGTTTTTTTTTCTAAAGCTGCATGGTCTGCATAAACAAATAAATAGATTAATGAATAAATAAACGTCTTCTACTACTACTACACGATTCCATGCAAAACTGAACTCAGATTTTAACCTTTGTCTTGTAAGTCTGTATTAAACAGCAGGTCAGAAGATTTCCCTTCGCAAATTGATCATTATTCATTTCCATGGAATTGAAAAGCAGGTCAACACCAACATCTAAACGCAGCGATCATACACACAGAATACCTGTTTGTTTTCCCACAAACCAGCGTCATTCATTTGAACTCCACAGAATCTTTTAAGCTCCAGCTAATGTCAGGATTAACAACGCACATTATTAGGTCAACCTCATAGTCTTGAACTATAATTTAGCATGTTGTATCTGGGTATTGAACACTTTGACTTAACGTTCCACAAACAGTATCTGTTGTTGTTGTTGTTGTTTTTTTTTAGCACCATGCATCAGTACACTATTTTCACTATTGAGATCTTTTCCGGTGCTAAGAAGAACTCGAATTAGAAAAAGACAGAAAGAGACAGACAGTCAGAAAAACAGACAAAGACAAAGCCAGAAAGGCAGAGACACAGAGTCAGAAAAGGGAGAGACAGAGACAAAGGGAGGGTAGTGCAACCTTTCAAAGCTGATCAGGGCCATGGTGCTCATGGAGAAGTCGGCAAAGACACAGCGCAGGGAGGACACCACCTTGCACATCGCCCTGCCCAGAATCCACTCCATGCAGAAATACTCCACTGTTTTGGGCAGCATTTCGAAGAAGACCTTGCGTTGCGTGCGCCAACGAACGAACGAACCAATAAGCAAACAAACAAGATCATAGTCATATTCTACTTACTGCAGTATCCACTAGTGTTGTTGTCGTCGTTAGCATTGTTCGTGATGCTGCTGTGGATTTTTTTTCAAACTATTGTGGCGGTAGGGGTAGTTGTGGTTATTTAGTCATCATCGTTACTGTTGTTGTTGTTATTGGTGTAGTTGTGACTGTTTGTACATCTAATTAAGTCGATGCCGTAGGTATTTACAGTCGGCAGGTACACATACTAAACTTCAACATTAATGAGCAAGAATAACCAACAATGTGTAAAACCCATAACACAACCAAATGCTCCCACAGCATCTAAACGTATGATGGTCATCCCCATCCCCCCTCTCTATCCATCCCTGACTTATCAAATAAAACCAATCACAAATTCATAAATAAACGCCCATATCCAAACGCTAACCGTTACTATAGTAGCTGCTGCTGCTTCTGCCCCTAATGCTGCTGCTGCCGCCAATGGTGTTGCTGGTGATCAGGAGCAGTCAACTGCTACCGGTTTTCGAAAATAGCTGCTCATCTTCCTTCTCTACAACCACACCAACACCAACACCACTACCACTGCTACTATGCTGATGCTACTGCTACTACTACTGCTGCTGCTGCTGCTGCTGTTGTTACCACCATAACTGCTGCAGCTGCAAGTACTACTGGTACTTCTGCTACTTCTGCCACTGCAACTGTTGCTACCGCTAGTACGTAGCACTTCTACTACTGTTGCTATTACCGCTGCTGCTGCTGTTGTTGTCGTTGTTTTGTTGTTGTTGCTACTGCTGCTGCTGCTGCTGCTGCTGCTGCCACTACTACTACCACCACTACTTCTACTACCTCAGCTACTGCTACTACTACTACTGCTGCTACTACTTCTTCAACTACTGCTATTACTACCGCTGCTGCTGCTGCTGTTGCCGCCTCCGATAACGAATGTGGTGCTATTCGTTCTACCACTTCTAGCAATCGACTATCGCGCGATAAAACTTTACTACTACTACTACTACTACTATTCTTGCTGCTGCTACTACTACCACCACTACTACGGCTGCTGCTACCACTACTACTACTACCACCACTACTTCTACTACCTCAGCTACTGCTACTACAACTACTACTACTACTACAACTCTGGGGAAGAAGAGAGCAAGCTACATTACATGGGTAGCCGGGAGAGAGCTCAGACCTCCACGCACGGCCGAACAGCCCTCCTGCATCCGTCCTCTGGCCCGGACCCCCAGTAAACTGTAATGATTCCCGCCCTGGGCCACGCTGCATCTTTCCACAAATCTGACAAGTCACTGATAAAGCTCCAGCCAAAAAACGTCACGTCAAAAGACGAAGGACAAGACGAAACACGACGCGTTTTGACTTCTCGAGTCGTCTTCAGGCAAAAGACACAACACTCAGGACAACGAAAATGAAGCGGCAATCACTTACCGTTTTCGTTTTCATTATCGTTCATATTCGTTGTCCTGAGGATTGTGTATTTTGCCTGAAGAAGGCCTAAGAGGTCGAAACGCGTCGTGGTTTTTCTTGTGCTTCGTTTGTCAATGTTTTTCGGGCTGGAGCTTTATCAATGTTTGTTTCCCCTCAAATTCCTTTAGATTTCCACCTGCAGCCGCCTCACTTTGCAGGTAGATCACTCTTTTGTTTCGAATCACCAGCCGCAGTGGCGAAGTGGTGGTTGGCGTCGCGGACTCCCGGCTAGGAGGTCATGGGTTCGAATCCCATCAGAGTCATGTGGGTTTTTCTTCCCCGACCGGCTCCTACCTAGAGTTAAGTTTGCTGCGGACTCAGTTGGGAAGACTGGGACCACACAGTCGAGTTTCATCCACTTAATGGATGCGTTTCTGAGAGTGTTGCTCAAATTTCCCTGACCTACACTGCAGGTGCCTGTATCTCTCGGGCCTGTTTTACGCCGGGATGTATTGTGAAAGGAAGCGTAGAGTACAACCTTGTCATGTAGTCTCAGACCGAAATGGAATTCCATAGCATCATCTTAATCGTCCCCATTCTCATCGATCAGAATAAAAAAAATGTCTCAAATTCTGTGGCCATTCATGCCCTGCTCTCATGATGACCTCAATTTCGATGTCCTCTCCACGTCTGTGGCCTTGGTTTAGTTCCGTCGGGGTCACCGGTATCGGCGTGTCTATGGGGGCTATCGTTGGACGGACGTGGTGGCGCCCCTCCGGAGGGAGAGCTCACTCACGCCAGCTCCGCGACTAAGCAATTACTGTCGTCAGTAGGGGGCTTAGTAGGTGGTGTCCTACGTATGTTAGAGAACAGTCGCCACTGAACACCACTAAGTGACTTGGCAGCAGTGCAGTGTCTCCTCCGGTGGGTTGCCTCTTCACGACTTGACAGTGACTGCTTCCTGTGGATTGCCGGTGCCGGAGCTGCGGCGGGGCCCACCGGGCTGTGGCTGTGGACGTGGTATCGGAATGAGCGGCGTGGGTGCACTGCCTCTGAGGTGGCGCAGAGGTTGGGACAGCTAAAAAAAGAAAAGTTTTGTTCGAATCGGTTGGGTAGTTTTTGTGTCATCTTGCTAACAGATCAACGAACGAACAGAGACCGACTGACGCAGATGAAAGCATGACTTCTAAGGCGAAGGTCAGAATGTACATCCATCTGCTAGATAAACTAACACTGACCAGCAGTGTACCATAGATGACGCTGTACATCACATACCACACCACATCACAGCACACGCAATGCAAGGCAACACATCTCGCCTCCAAATCTAGCCTACTCACATAGCATTTTACCATTCCACGTCTACACCACACTATTACACGTCAGACCACACCACACCGCACCAAGCAACATCCTATTACCGAGCCATCACACGACCTTTTCTCAAAATTTCTACGCCACACTACTACTCCACGCCATATCGTAATATGTCACACCACAGCACTCCATACCACACCACATGAAGTCACCGGCAAACTGATGCTGCACCGTGTTTCTGCACCATGCCACTCCACATTCCATGCATTCCACACCAGTCAACGTGACACTATCCTAACCTACCTCTCTCCCACCGTTTCCGCCTCCCCCCCCCCCCCTCGTCTTCCGCCTCCCCCCCCCCCCCCCCCCCCCACCCACACACACACACACACCACCACATATACAGACATCAAATCGCACATACCACTCACCTTAAAAAAAATCTGGCAAAGAAGAGAAATGTTGCGTGAAATAATAACACTATAACCCGCCGGATGGCACTGTACCACAAACACCACACTGCATCACGCTAGATCACATCACACTACGCCACAAAAACATCTTATCATATCACACCAACACCACACCACACCAACACCATACCTCCTCGCCCTCAAAACGTTGGACACGGCCAGAAACAGAACCAACGCGTTGGGCGGGGTGGCCACACCAGTCCACACCACACCACATCAACACCACGTCACACCAACACCACATCACACCACACTACACAACACCATACCAACATCACATTACACCACACCAAACCCACAACCACCACATCACACCACACCATACCCTACCACATCACACCATACCACATCACACTACACCACCACACCAACACACACTACACAACACATTATACCAACACCACCCCAACACCAACACCACCTCACCCTCAAAACGTCCGACATGGTCAGAAACAGAACCAGCGCGTTGGGCGGGGTGGCCACACCAGTCCACACCACACCACATCAACACCACGTCACACCAACACCACACACACACCACACACTACACAATATCACACTACACACACCACACCAACATCACATTACACCACACCAAAAACCACAACCACCACATCACACCACGCCATACCTTACCACATCACACCATACCATACCACATCACACCGCACCACACAGTACCACACTACACCACACCAACACCACATTATACCACACCACACCACCAACACAACCTCACCCTCAAAACGTCCGACATGGTCAGAAACAGAACCAGCGGGGTGGCCACACCGGTCCCACACCAACACCACACCACACCAACACCAACACCACACCAACACCAACACCACCTCACCATCAAAACGTCGGACACGGCCAGGAACAGAACCAGCGCGTTGGGCGGGGTGGCCACACCGGTCCACATCAACACCACACACAACACAACACACCAACACACCACACCAACACCATACCAACACCACACCAACACCAACACCTCACCCTCAAAATGTCGGACATGGCCAGGAAGAGAGAACCTGGGCGGGGTGGCCACACCGGTCCACATCAACACCAACACACCACCACCAACACCACACACACACCAACACCAACACCACACCAACACCACACCACACCAAACACCAACACCACCTCACCATCAAAACGTCGGACACGGCCAGGAACAGAACCAGCGCGTTGGCGGGGTGGCCACACCGGTCCACATCAACACCACACAACACCAACACCAACACACCACACACCAACACCATACCAACACCACACCAACACCACCACACCTCACCCTCAAAATGTCGGACATGGCCAGGAAGAGAACCTGGGCGGGGTGGCCACACCGGTCCACACCAACACCAACACCACACCACACCAACACCAACACTCACACCAACACCACACCAAACCAACACCAACACAACCACCTCACCCTCAAAACGTCGGACACGGCCAGGAAGAGAACCAGGGCGTTGGGCAGGGTGGCCACCCCAGCCCACACTTTGGGCGCCGTCACCGCGATCACCATGACGTTGCCCAGCAACGACACCACCATCACCACCACCATCGCCGCCGCCAGCCACCGGTACACCCCTTCTTCGTCCCTGGAGAAGGCGAATAGGCTGGACGCCTGGGAGGAGTTGTCGCCCCTGGCAGGAGAGCCCCAGGGAAGAGTTGGCGGGAAGGCGGGGAGGTCGCGGACGTCGTCTGTGGAGTCCGTGACGTCAGGATGTGGTTGGACTCCGGGCCGGACCCCCAGAGAGGGTCAGCTGGTTGGTGGAAGGCGTGTTGCAAGGCTGCTGTTGACGTTGTTGCTGTCATGTCGGCTGGGCTAGTGGTGGTGTGGTGGTGGTGTTTGGGATCAGTGCATGAGCGTGGTTGTT
>JADBJO010001146.1:415000-420000 GCA_016801955.1 Conus betulinus | reverse complement strand
CTCTACCACGCTCGAATTTCTTGTCGTCTAAAGCTCTTAAGGCCCTTTGTGAGACAGTTCGCTGCACACAGTTTGTTGCGAGCGTTGCATAGCAGCGGACGCCAGGGGAGAGGTGGCAGCTCTCCTTTGAGGGACACTGAGGTGAGAGATCAGTGTCGGGCAGTGCAGTCAACCTTCAAGCCATATGGATGACGGCGGGTCTAGCCTGTGTCTCCAGGGGACGGCTCCTGGAGATGTGGGGCGATCGGCGAAGGAGCGCTGCCTGACTGTGACTACCGTGGCTTGGAAAGCCATGCTCTGAATTGGGCAGCAGACATGGGGGCACTCCTTATGGGGTTGGGCTGAAAAATTTGCCCTCTCGGCCGCAATCTGCGAATACCCGCCGAATATAAGGGACTCGTGCAGCGCTCCAACGACCTTCGTCCTGCTCCTTCCTTGAGGCGGCCTCACGCGGCACAGGACCATCGCCACCCGAGCATGAACCAAAGTTCAAGAGGAACACAACCAAAACTGAACCAACATTCAAGATGAGCACGACCAAAATTGTACCAACGTTCAAGAGGAACACGAACTCTGAGAGAAATACGACGACCCCCACAGCAACTCACCCCACTATTGTCGGCGACAGCACTTGCCACAATGATGCAGACCTATGTCCGTAGTAACCTTGTCCTTAAGGCCGCAGGTCGATAGGACGTTAATCTCACCCTTAACTTTAACTGTAAGAGTTCGCTGCCATGACTGACTCATTCATACTGACAGCTTAGTTTCATCAGCTCATACACCTCCACAAAAGCATGCCTTCTGTCGTTACACAGCTATCACCATTGCTACATCTTTGTGCTTGGCGAGATCTTGTTTCAAATTCGCTCACGCTGGGTCTGCGACTAAGCAGTTACTTTCATCGTCAGTGGTGCCTTTGGTGTGTAGGATGCGAACAAGCCTCTGGCTGCTCTTTGATATGGATGGCTCCAATGGATTGCAGCTCTGGGGTTGTAAACAGACGGCTTTGAATGTAGCTGTATATGTAATGACCGGAATGGAGCGGCGGGGGGGGGGGGGGGGGGGGTGAGGGGGGAGGGGGGGGGAGCAATGCGAGTGAAGGGGGCATCGGCGATAATACCGCAGAAACAGATTAGCTCCCTTGCAAAATCTTGTTTTAAGCCCCCCTGCCCCCCCCCCCCCCCCCCCCCCCCCCCCCCCCCCCCACCCACACACACACACACATCACACACTCGACCCCCGTCTCCCTGGCAGATCTGTTATTTTTCCCATCATAACTATCAGCGTCTGACACACACGCACCTGACTGAGCACACGCGCAGTGTGTCTTTTCTTCTCTGACCTTATCGGACCAGTTTGGATGCCAATTTGTCCACAAAGTCAGCCCTGATCTAGTGCTTTTCGTGGTCGGCTAGGCTATAAACAACATCAGCTGAAATCAATCGGCCGCTCTATGTGTGTGTGTGTGTGTGTGTGTGTGTGTGTGTGTGTGTGTGTGTGTGTGTGTATGTGTGTGTGTGTGTGTGTGTGTGTGTGTGTGTGTGTGTGTGTGTGTGTGTGTGTGCGCGTGCGCGCGTATGTGCGTGCGTGTGTGTGTCAAAATATGTGTGTGTGTGTGTGTGTGTGTGTGTGTGTGTGTGCGCGCGCGCGCGCACGCTCGCTCGCACGTGCTGTTTTTACTCTCTGACCTTATCAGAGGAAGCACTGGCATAAATGTTTTTCTGCTCCGACCTCATGAGAAGAATTACTGATAGGCTTGTTTATTGCAACCCCCCCCCCCCCCCCCCCCAAGAAGAAAAAAAGTGAATTTCTGATCATAACAGTGAAAGCAATGTGTCTCATATGATCAGCGATGTTTTCAAAGTCATCAAGGGTTGAATTTATCAGTCACGTGACTATTTTTTTTTAAAATGGTACATATGCATCCATTTTCAAGATTTTGTGATTAGACAACATTGAACCCTACCCATCTACTTTAATTCTTGAATAACTGCATTTGTATTCACAAAAGCGCACATACAAGGTTCTGTCTGAAAACATATGAAAAAAAACATGTTTCGTATCGATCAGTGATATTGAAGAGAACAAGCCTATTCTGCACGCAACTCTATTTCTTACTCATGTCGCTTGCTGAACTATATACAAGCTGACGTGAGATAAAGCTTTTCTAGTTCTTTTTTTATTCAAAATTTTTGTTCCGATAGTATATATCAGGGGAAGTAGAGTCTAGCAGCTTAGTAGGGCTGGATTTCTTTGACAAACGATTAGTACAGAACACTTTTTTTGGTAAGTGCACAATTTTGTTGTTTTCTTTTTTCTTAATGTAGGGCCTCCACTCTCCCATTTCTTCCCACATTGTTTTCTGTTTTAATTTGCTTCCCTTCCCCTTTCTTTTTAGTTAAGAGTACCCCTTTGTCAACCCCCTCTACTCACGTACACACTTTTCTCCATTCCATCTCTTCTCTGTCCAGTTTTTCTTTCTCAAGAGTATCCCGTTCAAAGGTGTGAATTTATCATCCCATTTCAGCAAGCTTAAGCTAAACGTTAAAGAAAACGATCTTCATGAAACACAGCAGGAAAAAAAAAATGTCACTGTGGTCCACACAGCTGATTCCATTCTGGCGCGGGTTCGGTTCAAGGAAGGATCCAGGATCCTGTGGCCGTTGACTGGGGTCTGCGCTCTCCCTCATGTTTTTCTAACTTTCCGTGTCATGTATGAATATGAAGCCGGACAATGTCGGACGATCATATGACATCAATGAACGGTTTGAC
The DNA here is from genome assembly GCA_016801955.1 of Conus betulinus. Classification (NCBI taxonomy): domain Eukaryota; kingdom Metazoa; phylum Mollusca; class Gastropoda; order Neogastropoda; family Conidae; genus Conus; species Conus betulinus. The sequence continues at coordinate 417,225 of JADBJO010001146.1, read as the reverse complement.
GTTTCAGCGCGAGTCTGAACTTTCAATGCATTTGTATCGAACGTAGTCTCGGAGATTTGCTTTTGTACAGTCTTTTTTTTTTTTTTTGTAAACGAACATCTTTATTTCAGACATTCAAGTAACGTCTACAAAAAGACAGTGAGGCAATGATGATGGCACCACAAGTTTCTTCTTCTCCACAGCAGCGCAAAGGTGAAAAAAAGGAGAGAACCAGCCATACATGAGTTGATGATTTCTTTCAAACCAAACCACCCGACTAGGTGACCTATTTCTCTGGAAAACGGAGGCTTGCACAAAGTACTTGTTCATGCCGCACCCTGTCACTCTAATGCCCCAGACACATGACGTAGAGATGCTCACACACCGCCATGTTGTACTCGATGAGAACTCCTTCTGATGTTCCACGCTCCTTCTCCCCTCCCCCTCCCCCCCCCCCCCCCCCCCCCTTCCCCCCCACACACACACATACCTGTAGTCTGTTGACAAACCACAGTCTACTAAAACAGCTTACAGACTTACATTTAAAAGAGAAATCATGACCACTCCAAATTCGAAAAATTATTGATAAGGCTCCGCTGAAATACGTAGACAAACACATCACGGAGAAGACACGACGTGTTTCGATCCCTTAGTTCGTCTTCAGGCAAGACACACAACGCTCAGGACAACGAAAACGAACGAGCAATCACTTATCTTCATCCAGTTAAGGCGCGGTACATTAGAACTTATTGTCATGGAGTAAAACGTGGCGGTCTGTGAGCATCTGTGCGGTATGTGTCTGGATGCACCAGCGTCACATGGTGTGGCGTCAACAAGCACTTTGCAAGTCTCCGTTTTCCAGACAAATGGTCACCTAGCCGGGTGGCTTGGTTTGTAAGAAGTAATCGCTGGTTCATTTTCGTTGTCTTGAGTGTTGTGTGTCTTGCCTGAAGAAGACCTAAGAGGTCGAAACACATCGTGTTTTGTCTTGTGATTCGTGTTTTTCGGCGGAGCTTTATAAATGGTTTTTCAAAAATGGTTTTTCAAAATTCCGCCTGCCTGTCGCCTCACTTTGCAACTATAATCATCCCGACGGACGAAAGGGACAAACAAATTATAAGACAAGACATGACGCGTTTCGACCTCTTGGGTCTTCTTCAGGCAGATATAAACAACATGGAAGACAATGAAAACGAAGAACGAGCAGTCACTTATCTTCTCAAACTGGGCGAAAAATGGACGTTCAGTCAGTTGATAAGTGATAGTTCGTTCTTCGTTTTCATTGTCCTGAATGTTGCTTGTCTTTCCTGAGGAAGACCAAAGAGGTCGAAACGCGTCGTCTTTTGTCTTGTGATTTGTAATAACCCTTCTTGTCAGGCGGGTTAATCGTGATTTCTCTTCTACATCTGTTTCAGTTCCCGCCTACAGTCACCTCACTTTGCAACTAGAGACTTTAACTTTTCGGACTTGGACGAGAAGTTCTTATATGAGCGGATGAAAAGCAAAATAAGCATGAAGGGCCATAACTGCTATCAACACGTGCTGTCCAATTTTCAGATATCACCCCGGAAGGTGTTTGCCCATGCCTGTTTTTTAAGATTCCAGTCCTAGCATGTTGGGAAGATCATGGGTTTTACCGAGACGGCAGTCAAGTGTGAGATTCAAACGAGACTGGAATCTGAACCACATTAAAAACGAACGAACGAAAAAGAAGAAAGAAGGAAGGAAGGAAGGAAGGAAGGACAGAAAGAAAAGAAACATGAACAACAAAGAAATGCCTGACATTGCTATTTCAATGGGTACCTCGTATGTGAAATTAGGAATGTAAACAGCAAGTGTATGACGGTACTACAAAGAAGGTCAAGTCGCAAACTTTTTCGTACTTTCAATTTGAACCCTGTCAGAATTCGCGGTGGTTTTCAGATGCCTTGAAAACAGATACAGCTAGTTCTTCATGAGTGAGGCCTTCGGCATGCAAAGGGACATAACTTTCAGACAGCACGTGTCGATAAGATGAAGAAGCAGTCTTGCTTACTTGTCCCTCTTTCTATGTTTGTGGTACTAGAGTGATCTCCCCTCCCCCTCCCCCACCCCCCTCCCCTCCTTCCTAGCCTCCAGTCCTCTCTCTTCTACCTCTCTCACTTACTTCCCTTCACGTCTCTTCACCAGAGATTTCTTCCACCCTCAACAAATGTTCTCTCAATGTATTAGTCCGGTAGCATGTGGACATGCAACATAGAAATTAG
>JADBJO010001146.1:410000-412500 GCA_016801955.1 Conus betulinus | reverse complement strand
TAAGACAAAACAAGGCAAGACAAGGCAAAGCAAGAAAGGCAGGGCACGAGAAGGCAAGACAAAACAAGGCAAGGAAACACAAGGCAAGAAAAGGCAAGGCAACATAAGGCAAGGCAGGAGAAGGCAAGACAAAACAAGGCAAGGCAACACAAGGCAAGAAGAGGAAAGGCAACAGAAGGTGAGGCAAGAGAAGGCAAGGCAAATCAAGTCTGTGCACGTTTCTCTTGGCGGTTCGCTAACATTTATTTAAGATTTTTTTTTAGGTTTTTATCTTCGGTTCGTTATTAATATGACGGAGAGAAAACAAGAAAACAAGAGAGAAAGTCTCCTGTTCGATTCTCATGCCATGTGTGTAATAAGTAACCTTGTAAGAATAAAAAGTTAGAAAGGTTAGAGCTTCATAGCCCACTGGTCGCGGGGGCAGTGAACTGTCAGAGATTCACCGACTTTGGGACAGAGCTTCATGGAATGCGGAGCCCATCCTTTGCCTTTAGCCACCTTCACCTGTTCTGACCTGAATCAGGCAGCCATGTACCTTCTCCGTTGTTGTTTTTTTGTTGTTGTTGTTGTTTTAAAAATAAAATCAGTTTATTGCCTTGTCTTCCCTTGCCTTGCTTTGTCTTGTTTTGTCTTGCTTTGTCTTGCCTTGTTTTGTCTTGGCTTGTATTGTCTCACCTTGTTTTGTCTTGTCTTGCCTCGCCTTGCCTTGTTTTGTCATGTCTTGTTTTGTCTTGTTTTGATTTGTCCTGTCTTGACTCGCCTTGTTTTGTTGTGTCTTTCCTCGCCTTGCCTTGTTTTGTCTTGTCTCGCCTTCCTTTCTGTTGTCTTGTCTTGCCTTCTCTTGCCTTCCTTTTTTTCCTGCCTTGTTTTGTCTTGCCTTGTCTTACCGTGCCTTGCCTTTCTAGCCTTGCTTTTTCTTGCCTTATTTTGTCTTACCTTGCCTTCTTTTGTCTTGCCTTGTCTTGTCGTGTCTTGCCTTGCCTTTTCTTGCTTCATCTTGCCTTGCCTTGCCCTGCCTTGCCTTGCCTTGCCTTGGCATATTTTGTCTCGCGTTGCGTTCTTTTGCCTTGTCTTCCCTCGCTTTGTTTTGTCTTGCCTTGTCTTGCTTTGCTTTGCCTTTGTCTTCTCTTGCCCTGCCCTGTCTCTAGCCTTCTCTTGCTTGCTTTGCCTTCTCTTGTCTTGCCTTCTCTTGCCTTGCTTTGCTTTGCCTTGTCTTGTCTTGTTTTGTCTTTGCTTTGCCTTGTCTTGTCTTGCCTTCTCTTGCCTTGCTTTGCCTTGTCTTGTTTTGTCTTGCCTTGCCTCTCTTGCCTTGCCTTGCCTTGCCTTGCCTTCTCTTGCCTTGCCTTCTCTTGCCTTGCTTTCTCTTGCTTTCTCCTGCCTTGCCTTGTCTTACCTTGCCTTCTCTTGCCTTGCCTTGTCTCGCCTTCTCTTGCCTTGCCTTGTCTTGCCTTTCTTGTCTCCCCTTGCTTTGCCTTGTCTTGTTTTGTCCTGTCCTGTCCTGTCCTGTCTTGTAATCAGAGACAGTTTTCAAGCGATGGAACTCTAAATTCTACGTATGGTCTCAAAATTCACAACCATCAAATGCTTTCACCAATCAACTGCTGGCCCACTTGTTTAAAAGAACAGCCAGCCCTAAAAAGAGCAGGTCAGCACCGCCCCGATGGTTGGTTGCTTTCATGGTGAAACTCACCCAGTGTGTCAACTTCAAAGCGTTATTTGCTGTGTGGACAATCGGTGTAATAAGGCACGCGACAAAAGTGTAATGAAAAATGGAGGCGGTGGGGAAGAGGAGAAGTGGGGTGAGAGTGGAGAGAAGGGTGTCTCTATAGCACCTGAAATATTACTACATTACTACATGTCACTTGCACACTTTGCTCGTGTACAAGTGAGCTGTTCACCGTGTCATATAGTGTGTTTTATGGATGCAACGTTATGTTCCAGTGTGTGTGTGTGTGTGTGTGTGTGTGTGTATGTGCGTGTGTGTGCGAGCGTGCGTGCGTGCGTGTGTGTGTGTGATAGCGCGCGCGCGCGCGCGAGTGTGCTGTGTGCGTTCATGCGTGTGTGTGTGTGTGTGTGTGTGTGTGTGTGTGTGTGTGTGTGTGTGTGTGTGTGTTTTCTGCTAATGTTTTTTAGATGTTGAATTGTTAAAACTTGTAAAGTAAAGCGCCCTGTAGCCTACGTTGTTAGGATGGGCGCTATAGGAATATCATTATTATTATTATTATTACTACTACTATTATTATTATAATTATTATTATTATTATTGTTGTTGTTGTTTGTTGTTGTTGTTATTATTATCATCATTGTTATTATCATCATCATCATTATTATCATTATTATTATTATTATAGCTCATTTTCGGATTCTACCGAGAAAGGAAATGACGTACATACGGTGGGCGAGTCGAAATCCAAATTGAGGCCGCCTGTCCAATAATTAGCCTTCCGTCACGTATGTTTTAGTTTGGCCTGGTATACAACTTATTGTCATCATCTCCTAT
>JADBJO010001146.1:405000-407500 GCA_016801955.1 Conus betulinus | reverse complement strand
CCTGTACTCATCAATGCATACATACATCCAGGTACCCACACTTCAGTAACGGACTGCACCTTTCAGGAGGAAATGGAACCTGAATTTGAAGACTCTGTTATACTATGGGGAGACCGTAATGCACGCTCAAAATTGCGGGATCAGCATGGTACTAATCTTCAAGTAATTGCACTGGAAGCGATGTTGGATGAAGTACTTCTTAGTGCACTGACATCATCATCCCTAACACATACAGGGAGGCAGGGTGACACTGACAGTGTCGTTCTTGCTTCTCATGGAACTACTCCTTGACTATGGAGTCAGCAAGATACTTACACGATGTATAGCAGCGGCACTTCAGGAGCGAACCGTCATCCTACGATTTGGAGATTGGACGTTGAGCCTCATAACCTTTTTATGGGATTACCTCAAGGTTCTCCTCCTCCCCTGTTCTGTGCAATGTTTACACTAAAGGCCTTGCAGACCTCAACAGAAACGGGAATTGCTCGAATTTTCACATTAGTAGATGATGGCCTGATCTACAAAATAATCAAAGAACGCTCAAGAAAGAACGAAAGCAGTTCAGCAACAGTTTAAACAACATTGCTCAGTGGTGTCAAGAAACTGGATCGTCCATCAACCTTACAAAAGCCCAGACATTAGTCTGCACTCTCAACAACAAGACATCAGGACAAGTACCTTCACCAGTTTCCTTCAATGGAATATCAGTTGAATCAACTAACAACCAACGCTATTTGGGTGTAGGCTTTGACAGAATGCTAACCATCAGAAAGCATGTTGAGAATATTGTTCTTAAAGCAAAAAAGGCTTATCTGCCATGAAAGCAATGGCAGCTAAAGGCATTGAACAGCGCCATCTCTACAGACTGTATCACGCATTTGTACTCAGTGTGATTGATTATGGATTAGGGCTTACAACACTGTCCATTAGCAACTTCTCAAATTAGAAAGAATTCAAAATGAAGCAATGAGATTGATCCTGGGAACCACAAAGGACACACCAGTTCAAACTATGCGATACCTGCTCGACCTTTCTTCAATGCAGACAAGACACAAGCTAGAACAGGTGAAGGCATATTTCAGAGCACTTGAAAATCCCCAAAACTCACTTCATGCGCGGGTCAAGGAAACAAAAGGCACTCGGCTAGGACGTGGAAAATCATGGATGGGACAGGCAGAAGACAGTATACAGCTTGTGTGCCCAGTTAGCAGAAGTCAAAGAAACCAAGAATGGGAGAAAGTATCCAGACCACTTTGAAACACCTCTACCAAAATTGCCATCGCTCCAGAACTTGGAAGACATTGTCGAGAATGGCCAGAAGGCAAAACCAACGCAGAAATTCAGATGCAGGTAGAAGACTTTTGCACAAAAGATGATATATTGTGATATACACTGACGGTTTCTGTCACCAAAGGTAAGTCAGGCTGGGATACACAGTGAAGCAAAATGGCCGAACTATCCAGGAAGACAATGGTGCGCACAGTTTAACAACTTCAAGTCTAACAATGGAAGTAGAAGCAGTGACACAAGCACTCCACTGGCTTTCATCCACAAGCCAGTTTCAAACTCAACAAGCCATGATACTGACTGACTCCATGAACCTACTTCAGAAAGTGAAAAGTGGAATGGGAAGCCCTGCTTGGAATGAACTAATGCGCAGCCTTCCATTGAGAGAGACATAATTATGGATGTACTGCCCTGGACATGCTGGAGTTAAAGGAAACGAGAGAGCAGACACACTGGCTGGCAAGGCAACAATAAGAACTGGATTACAGCTTGGCCGATCTGATGTGATAAGAAATCTGAAGAATCACTTAAGCAAAAAGAGCAAAGCCACTATACAATAGACCATCTTTCAGATCTGAACATCAAGAGAGGAAGTGGCCACACATCCAGACTTAAGGGAAGAGCAAGAAACATCACCAACCAAACAAATATTGGAATAATCTCAAGGTCAACACTGCGAAGACTCCTAGAGATTGGGGCAAACTCATACTGGGCCTTTCCAATAACAGACACAAATGATCAAACACATGTCAACTGAGATACTCTTTAAACATGCACGCAAGCAACACTACACACACACACACACACACACACACACACACACACACACACACACACACACACACACACACACATAAACGTGCACACGTACGTTTGCTTGCTCCTACGCACAAATTACACACACACACATGCACATGCGTACGTACTTCTGCACACGCATACACACGCGCACATACGTGCAGGCACACACACACACACACACACACACACACACACACACACACACACACACACACACACACACACACACACACACACACACACATTTCGCAGACACGCACACATACACACACATACGCGCGCGCGCACGCACGCACGCACGCACCCACGCACACACACACACACACACACACACACACACACACACACACACACACACACACACACATTTTTTGAAGCAAACATTGCTTATGCTGTACATGTTCACTGATTT
>JADBJO010001146.1:395000-400000 GCA_016801955.1 Conus betulinus | reverse complement strand
CGATATTTGCTCTCTCTCTCTCTCTCTCTCTCTCTCTCTCTCTCTCTCTCTCCTCTCTCTCTCTCTCTCTCCTCTCTCTCACTCACACACAAACACACACACACACACACACACACACACACACACACACACACACACACCACACACACCACACCACACACACCTCACACACACACACACTCACACACGCCACGCGCACACAAACGCACACACACACACACACACCACACACACACACACACACACCACACACACACACACACCACATCATGAAAAATAGTGTTATGATTATTGATGCTAGGCATTCATTGCTGCTACTGATACTGATTGTAGTACCGTTCGTTCTCGTTTTGCCTTATAACCACATAAAAATGTTGATATTATTGATGCATTGTAGTTGGATGCAACTCTCTCTCTCTCTCTCTCTCTCTCATCTCCTCTCTCTCTCTCCTCTCCCTCTCTCTCTCTCTCTCTCTCTCTCTTCTCTCCTCCTCTCTCTCTTCTCTCTCTCTCCTCTCTTCCTTCGATAAGAGGATCATTATTCCATATCTGTGTGTGTTTGACTCCCCTTCTTCTTTGTAATCTTTTACTCTTGTCTGTTTGTTTCAAAGTCTTTCTCTCTTTCTCGCTCGTTTGTTTTCTCTCTTTCTCTCTCTCTTCGTCTCTCTCTCTCTCTCGTCTCTCCCCTAACGTGGTTACAAGGGCTTAATGAAAAAAATCACGTGATTGCTTATCTCCATACCCCTTTTGTTAAAAGTTTTGTAAGTCTTAGTCGCTCTCTTCTCATCTCTCTCTGAATTCTTCTTTCCTCTAGTCTCTAGGTCCCCCTCTCCTTTCTCCCTGGGCACGGGCCGGATGCCAAAACCATCTCGTCGCTATCTGTTACCCTTGTTCTCATATCATCATCATCTCATCATCTCTCTCTCTCTCGTCTTGCTATCCTCCTTCTCTTTTCTCTCGTTTCTCTTACAATCAAGGGAGTTTTACTTCCTATTTAGGCCTTTGGGTGGCCTTCTCAAGTAGCACGCCACATGCAATGCCATCTAGCTTCTCCACCCCTTTCTTTTCCTTCTCGCTCCTTCCTCTTTTACACAGCCTTAGTTCGTTTCCTTTTTTCTCCTTACTTCTGCTCCTAGCTCCCTTTTCGAAAACTTCTCCTCTTTTCTATCTCCTCCCTGCTCAATCTCCCCCGCCCCTCCTCTCTTTCCTCTTTCTCTCTCTTCCTCAGCTTCCTCTCTCCTCTCTTCTCTTCCCTTCTTTCCTTCTCTCCGTTCTTTCTCCTTCCTCAAACTGCCACTTCTCGTTCTCCCCCCTCTCCCTCTTTATCCCTCTCTCCTCTCTCTTCCGCTCCCTCTCTCTCCTCTCCATCTTCCTCCTAAACTTTTTTCCTCCCCTTAAACCTCTCACTTAGTCGTCGTCTTCTTCTCCTCCCCCTCTTCATCTTGCCTTTTCTTCTTCTCCCCCTGTGTGGATTCCCTTTTCTCCCTGTTCTCTTGTGTGTGTTTGTGTGTATACACATGTGTGTGTCCGTGTGTGGCTCTCTCCATGTCCATGTCCTCTGTGTATGTATGTCTATCATGAGTGTGGTGTCCCCTGGGTTGTGTGTGTGTCCTGTTTTTGTGTGTGTCTTCATGTTTGTGTGTGTGTGGGGTACATCTCTCCTCATGCACCTGGGCATGCATATATGTGTGTGTGTGGTGTTCTACACTACTAGTATGTATGCAGATCCCGCCTCCTGTAGTCTCTCTGTCTCTAATATGCATCCTACCAGCACTCTTGTGCAAAGTCATGGGTAGTCCACCCCCTCTCGTCCATGTCGCTCTCGCATGTGCGTGCGTGCGTGCGTGTGTCCTGAATGTAACTTTCCTTCCATGTGTTTGTCTCCTCTTTCATCTCTCTCCTCTCTCCACAGTTGTGGTTCTCCCTCTCTCCATGCCCTGTCTCCTGGATCTCTGATCCTCCAGTCCATAAGATCTTCATGAAGTCGCGGAACTCGTGCCTCTTGAAACACACAAAATCTCATATGGGCAGCTTCTTTTCTTAGTTTTTCTCTACTCCTTTGAATCTCAAGATGTAAAACTAAGTCAAGAACCTGTAATGCATGTTTGTAATTACAGGTCGATGGTTGGCGTGAAATACAACGCGCTCTTGGACTCATCGGAAGAAGCCTTTCTCCGTGCTTCCATTGTAGTATCTCCCCCCTTTTCCTTCTCCTTCTCTTCCCCCCCCATGCCTCCCCACCCTCCTCCTCTCTCCACCTTCCTTCCCCCCAACTCCTCCTTACATCTCCTCCTCTCTCCTTCTCCCTTCTCCTCTCCTCTATTTCCTCCCCCCCCCCTCCCCCCTCCCCCCCCCTTCCCCCCCTCCCCCCTCCCCCTCCTTCCTTTCCCACCCTATCTCTCCCCACCCTCCGTCCCCTCCCGCCCCTCTCCCCCGCCCCTTCCACTCCCTCCCACCCCCCTCAACCCCCTTCCTACCGTCCCTCCCCTCCCTCTCCCTTTCTTCCATTTTCTCCGCTCCTCTCTCTCCCCCCCCCCTCCCCCTTCCTCCTCCTCTCCCCCCTTCGTGTTTCTTCCCCCCCCCCCCCCCCCTCTCCCCTCCCTTCCCCACCCTCTCCTCCCCGTCCTTCCCCCTCCTCTTCTCTCCCCGGAGCCTCTCCTCTCCCGCCCCGTCCCACACTCCGTCCTCTCTCTCCTCTCCCCTCCTCTCCCTCCCCCCCCTCTTCCCATTTCTTTCTTCTCTCGCACCCCTCTCTCATTCTTCCCCCCCCCCCCGTCTTCTCTCGTCTGCCCCCCCCGCCCCCCCCCCTTCCCTCTTCCCCCTCTTCCCCCCCCCCCGCCCTTCCCCGGCGACCCGCGCCCTACCCCCCCATTCCCCCCCCGCCCCCGCGTCTCTACCCCCCCCCCGCTCCCCCCCCCCCGGCTCCCTCCTCGCCCCCTGCCCCCCCACCCCCCCCTTCCCGCCCTCCGTCCCCCGCGCCCCTTTGCCTCCCCTCCTCTCCCCCCCTTCGCCCCCGGCCCCCCCTCCCCTCTCCGTCGCCCCTTAAAAGTTTTGTAAGTCTTAGTCGCTAGTCATACTTAGTCCCTTAACGGGGCAAGGGCCGGATGAAAAAAGCAATGTGTTTGCTTATCTGTTACCTTGGAAATAAAGAGTATCATCATTCATGGATGAGTTACACCCTAATCAAAGTACGGCAGGAGAGAATGCGTGTGTTTGCCTGACGAAGCTTCTCGCGTACAGCTTGGCACATATACATCCTCCTTTAAACCCACCTCCCCTTTCCTCTTTCTCCCACCATTCCCACCCTCCCTTTATCCCCTCCCCCCGCCTTCTCGTCTTCCCTCTCCCCCTTCCCCTACTCACTGTGTTTAGGGAGCATGGGCAATGGAAATACTACACAGGTGTTCCACTGGTTTCTTTGGCTAGTGATCTGCTTTTCCATAAAACAGGTGAGAAAGGGTTCAGCCTACCAATAAGTTGTCGTTGGCCTGCTCCTTACGTCTGTCTACGAAGCCCACACTGACCATTAACTCCAGCAACGAACGATCATGTTCCATCAGTGAAGCAAAATCTTGAGAATGACTAACTGCTTCCCTACCACTCACATATGTATCTCTGTTTCAGGAAACCAACAGGTGCTGTTCAGGTTTGTGTGTGTGTGTGTGTGTGTGTGTGTGTGTGTGTGTGTGTGTGTGTGTGTGTGTGTGTGTGTGTGTTTGTGTGAATGTGTGTGTGTGTGTGTGTGTGTGTGTGTGTGTGTGTGTGTGTGTGTGTGTGTGTTCTGTTTCATTTTCTGTGCTCACCCCCACCCCACTTATCTCCATACCGTCCCCTCCAAACACACACTGACTCCCAACCCTCGTTCTTCCAGTTGCTTTGCACCCACCCCGTTCCTTTCCAGCTTCCTAAATGTCCTGTGGCAGCATGGCAATCCACAGGGAGCAGATGATAATAAGGTCGCCATGAAGCAACCCACCAGAGGAGACACTGCACTGCTCTGCTGCTGGATCATTTCGGTAGGATTTAGTGATGTACCTGCTCTAATGTATGATGTATGAAGGGCAGTGCCTGTCCAGCCCCTTACAGACGCCAACAAAGCGGGTTTCATTCTAGACAGAGGTTTTTTTGTTTTTTCTTTTTCTTTTTTCTTTTCTGTCCCATCTTCTGTGCCACTCAGTGGCATTGCACCCACGCCGCTCATTCCGACAGCCCGTCCACCACAGCCCGGTCTGGAAATCTTTTTACATTTTTTTTTTCTTATTAAGGCACCTTAATGAGGACCGAACGCTAAAAAAAATGGTCAAAACAAAAGAAATAAAGAAAATAAACGCGCGGAAACAAAGCTACCGTATGCTTAATCCGTTTTTTTTTTTTCTTTTCCTTTCATTGATATGAAAAATATAATCAGACGTTTGTTCGTTTCTTGTTCGTGCCCATCCTCTCGGACGAAATTTCCTAACAAGCTTAAACCCCAGAGTAAAGCACAGTACAGGGAACTGTTGTGTACAATATTTCTTTATGCGTCTCATCATTACTGAGCTTCACAAATTGTCTTCAGGTGTATTCTTTCTACATTGGAGATAAAAAACAGTTGTATGTAATGTAATGTAATGTAATGTAAAAGGATATTTATAGAGCGCTTTACCTCGCGAGAGCCCAAAGCACATTTTACAGAAACATGGTAAAATATTAATTCTAACTCAAAGCACACACACACACACACACACACACACACACACACACACACACACACACCACCACCACCACCACCACCACCACCACCACCACACCACCACACACACACCACATACACACATACATACATACATGCGCGCGCGCGCGCGCGAGAAACAAAACACACACACACACGCAGACAACACACGAGCACGTCAAAACAAGCAGAAGTTTCTATTTTGGATTAAAAAAACAAAAAAAAAAAAATTGGCTTTTGTTGCCGTGTGATTTTTGACCATTGCCTTCTCCAGTCCTGGAACCAGCCA
>JADBJO010001146.1:377500-392500 GCA_016801955.1 Conus betulinus | reverse complement strand
CTCTGTCATACTTGTCTGAGTCGTCTTTCCTGATGTAAGCGAAACTATTTTGTTACGTCAGAAGATAGTGCGTGATGGCGGGAAGTGACAAAGAAGGTCGGAAAACGGCGAGCGATACTATTCACTTAGGGCTTGGTGATTAGACCCCTGACGCCAAACATTCTCCGACTTCTCAGGCTGTACGCCACAAATAGAAAAAAAAAAAGGCTATCAATACGATGTACATAATCCCTGTAACGGTTGGAGGCGTGGCAAATTGTTCGGGAAACACTTCAAGAGTTAAACTATGTATAACTCATATTTGACTGGGGAAAAAACCCACAATCATTCTCTTGTTTCTAAGGATCCCCATTGAAGAATTCAGTCACAATCAGAAATACAAAAACAGCTTCATGCCTACGAAAGATTTCAGCCCCTAGAAGCTCGCCTGTGATCTAAGTGCTGTGTCACTTCCGGTGGGTTGCCTCTTGACGACTCGACATGACGGCCCCCTGTGAATTGCGGGCCGGGCCGGACTGCGACTATAGACTCGGGATCGGAATGAGCCGCGTAGGCGCAATGCCATTGAGATGGCACAGAAGATGGGGCAGCAAACAAACAAAAAAATCAGGCACAATAAAAAAAAAAAATCTTAAGATCGATCCACTCTTGCCTGTCTATAAATACTCACTTCCTGGCGCATATAATCTGGGTGTGCATCCTCCAGCAACATTGCCAGCCGCTGTCTCCGAGCCACCTATGGCTCAGCGCGTATCTTGTTTGGACATGAAGCGCAGCGTCCCAGAAGGAGGGGAGACAACTGCAAGCTGAAGTCCTGTCTGCCCAGGTGAGTGATCGTCCCTGCTTCGTTCACTTTGGGGCTGCGAACATTCCTACTTCATCACTGACGCTTTCGTTACCTACGACTCACATGGTGATGATCATGAGGCGGGCACGCAGGCGCGTGGAGTGTGTATGTGTGTGTGTCTGTTGTCTGTCTGTCTGTCCGTCCGTCCGTATGCACACCTATGCTCCTCTGCGTTTCCTCACTCCCGTCTACATTCCCGCCTCTTCTGTTCCCCTCTCCAGCGCGTTCCAGTTTATTCATGCTCTGTTCGAAGGTCTACACCTTCTCTGCTTACGGGGTCTCGCCGTTGCTGTCTCCCAGTTGTTTTGTTGTCTCGCTCTGCTCTTGCTCTCATGTGCTCTTTTTATTATTTTCCTCTTGTCTGTTGTTGTTGTTATCGTTGCTGTTGCTTGTTTGTTTAATTTTCTCTCTCTTCTTTCGTTGCCGTCGTCTCTTTTGTTTTGCTGTTTAATGTTCCTTGTTCTCTCTCTCTCTCTCTCTCTCTTCTCTCTCTCTCTCTCTCTCTCTCTCTCTGCTTTTTCCTGACTAGATTAATATCACCCAATGCCTGTTACATGAACTGCATTCAACCGTTTAATTGGCTGCTCTTGTCTTATTCAGGCAATGATCCATTGAATTTCATTGTGTTTCTTTTTTTTTCAATAAGATTCAGCGTTCAAAATGGTCTGGTCATTAACTCCAAATTCAGTTTAGTTTTCATTCCTTATATCACAAATGTATGCGACATAACAGTTTGTGATGCATTCATTGACAATGTCAATATGTAGACAATATTCGCATCCACCCACTGGCAATGATGTACAACAATAACAAGCAGAGACATATTTCATTTCCACGTACAGACGAACACATGCACGGACAGAAAGCTATGTGAAGCCAGTTTCGCGTTGACTGTGTGTGTTGACCATAAAATCAACCGAACACCGCCAGACTTTGGTAGTGTTTATCATATTACCGAGCTGTCCTATTGTTGTTTTTGCTTTCTTAATGAACTGGAACATCCAGACCTATTGATTTTCTGGTTCAGGACGATTCGTTCCATGACTTTACAACCTGGCTGCATCACTGGTTGTGTGTGTGCTAATACAGGCTTTGTGACGTTCGTGCACGTCCTTTAGTGTGTTTTCAACGTACATACACACACAAAGATATACAGATACATAATAGATACATAATACATACATACATACATACATACATACATACACATATACAGATACATACATACATACATACATATATACACATACATACATACATGCATACATACATACATACATACATACATACACACATACACATACACACATACATATATACAGACAGACAGACAGACGGACATACCTACATACATACGTACGTACGTACGTATATGCATACATACATACACACACATAGATACACAGATACTTAATAGAAACATACTTACACAACATACATACATACATACAGACAGACAGACAGACAGACAGACAACAAAAGAGAGAGACAGAGAGAGATACAGACAGACAGATTTATAGACTTAGATAGATAGATAGATAGATAGATAGATAGATAGATAGATAGATAGATAGAATAGATAGATAGATAGACAGATAGATAGACAGATAGACAGACAGACAGAATCAAAATGTAAGGAAGAAAACATCGTGTTAAATATCAAGGACTGTTCAAGGATGATGTATCATATTGCAGGGCCGTTTTACAGAGAGAAATTCAAAGCTTTCTGGTTCATGCAAAAAGCCAGTGCTGACTGAACTACGCACCATCTGCCGTGACAAGACCATCTCTCTCTGGCTCATGTGCTCCCTAACCTCTTGTGCTTGTTTGCATTCCTGTGAAACTTGCGTACTATCACAGATCAATGGCGCCTCTACATCCTTACATGAAGGTGTCAGACAGTCAGGGCACAGACAGCCGGCGATGTATGGCTTATGTGTTTAAAAAGTGTCACGCAACGACTCGAAAGTGTATTGATAAAAACAACTCTTCACTCGAGATTAATACTTCTTCCGTACAAACAGATGGGAAACAAAAGAATTTAAGTTTCGTCGTTCAGTTTTTCTTTTATTCACACAGTTTGCAGTTATCTGTCTCTCTTTCCCAAAATAGATATCTTTTTTTCTTCAGACCTTTATAAATGGAACAGTGTCTTTTTTGGGGGGAAGCGGTGTAAAATATGAAACAAAAAAAAAAAAAGAAAGAAAGGAAATGAATAAAGAAATGAATGAATGAATGAATGAACGAACGAATGAATGAATGAATGAATGAATGAATGAATGAATGAATGAAAGAAAGAAAGAAAGAAAGAAAGAAAGAAGGAAAGAAGACAGGAAGGAAGACAGGCGGCAAGAAACATATTTTTTAAGCCCTTTACCGTAAGTCTCAGCGTCTCACGTTTCTCATCACACCCATTCTTCTACCAGCAGCTGGCGAGGACAGGTTACGTGGGCGACTGGGCGGAAATCTGCCCTTGGCGAAAGCTCCGATGATGTCATTGACTGAAATCTGCCCGTGACGAAAGCTCCAGTGATGTCATTAACTGTTTGAAATCTGCCCCTGGCGAAAGCAACAATGATGTTGAATTTTTGAAATCTGCCCCTGGCGAAAGCATCAATGACGTCATTGACTGTTTGAAATCTGCCCCTGGCGAAGGCATCAATGACGTCATTGACTGTTTTGAAATCTGCCCCTGGCGAAAGCTCCAATGATGTCATTGACTGAAATCTGCCCGTGGCGAAAGCTCCAATGATGTCGTGTGACTGTTTGAAATCTGCCCGTGGCGAAAGCTCCAATGATGTCGCTGACTGTTTGAAATCTGCCCCTGGCGAAAGCTCCAATGATGTCGCTGACTGTTTGAAATCTGCCCCTGGCGAAAAACTCCAATGATGTCATTGACTGAAATCTGCCCGTGGCGAAAGCTCCAATGATGTCGCCGACTGTTTGAAATCTGCCCCTGGCGAAAGCTCCAATGATGTCGCTGACTGTTTGAAATCTCTGCCCGTGGCGAAAGCTCCAATGACGTCGCTGACTGTTTGAAATCTGCCCCTGCGAAAGCTCCAATGATGTCGCTGACTGTTTGAAATCTGCCCCTGGCGAAATTGCGAAAAGCTCCAGTGATGTCGCTGACTGTTTGAAATCTGCCCCGGGCGAAAGCTCCAATGATGTGGTTGACTGTTTGAAATCTGCCCCGTTGGCGAAAGCTCCAATGACGTCGCTGACTGTTTGAAATCTGCCCTGGCGAAAGCTCCAGTGACGTCGCTGACTGTTTGAAATCTGCCCCTGGCGAAAGCTCCAATGACGTCGTTGACTGTTTGAAATCTGCCCCTGGCGAAAGCTCCAATGATGTCGCTGACTGTTTGAAATCTGCCACTGGCGAAAGCTCCAATGATGTCGTTGACTGAAAATCTGCCCCTGGCGAAAGCCAGCGAATGATGTCGCTGACTGAAATCTGCCCCTGGCGAAAGCTCCGTGATGTTGCTGACTGTTTGAAATCTGCCCTTGGCGAAAGCTCCCAATGATGTCGCTGACTGTTTGAAATCTGCCCCTGGCGAAAGCTCCAATGATGTCGCTGACTGTTTGAAATCTGCCCTGGCGAAAGCTCCAATGACACTGACAATCTGCCCCTGGCGAAAGCTCCAGTGATGTTGACTGTTTGAAATCTGCCCGTGGCGTTAGCTCCAATGACGTCGCTGACTGTTTGAAATCTGCCCCTGGCGAAAGCTCCAATGATGTTGTTGACTGTTTGAAATCTGCCCCTGGCGAAAGCTCCGATGATCAGGACTGTTTGAAATCTGCCCCTGGCGGAAGCTCCAGTGACGTCGCTGACTGTTTGAAATCAGCCCGTGGCGAAAGATATTGACGTCGCTGAAGTTTGAAATCTGCCCTATCAATCTCCAGTGATGACTGTTTGAATCTGCCCCTGGCGGAAGCTTGGATACGTCGCTGACACACAATGGTTCCGATCGGCTCAAACACATCTCGCAAAGCCTCCGTCACAGAGAGGCATAAAGATCTGAAATCCCAGACCAGTCTTCAGCAGCGGCAATCTTACCATGGGAACCAACAGAACTGTGATCTGCAGATAAGGACCACGGTGATTACCTCCCCTAGCACCCTCTCCCCCTATCATTCTGCCCCATGACATCAGAAGCACACACACACACAAAATGTTTGGATATCATTTCAAACTTTTTCCAGCTGTTGACCTAAAATACATTCCTAAAGTACATTGATTTAATCTGGTGGATTTTTCTCTGGTAAGTGTGTGTGTGTGTGTGTGTGTCCTGTGTGTGTGTGTGTGACATGTGCGCTTGTATCAAACACAGCAATCACGTATGTAACCAAGGATAACCCATTCAATTTTGCTTCGATTCCAGATCGAACAGCAAAGCAAATCCAGCATTTTTCGCCGAGTGCTTTTGCACATTTTTATTACATGAAAGCTATTAATTTTGAACAACGCAATCCAACAATAATGTCTTAAAGTTGCATGCATATTTGTGTTGATGTTGTGTTATGGTTAAGTTCGCGCTATGAAAAATTGAATGCGCCCAGGTTGAGGAGATAAAGTATTCGTTCTTCGTTTTCAGTGTCCTGACTGTTGTATACCTTGGCTGATGAAGACTTAAGAAGTCGAAACGCGTCGTGTTTTGTCTTGTAATTTCTTTGTCCCTTTCCTCCGGCAGAATTTTTTTCTTTTAAGTTCAACAACAAAACGCTGTACTTTAACAAACGTCGACGTCACGTGATCGTACACGTGACCACTGATCCAACAGCTTTCCGGGTCGTATTCCCTCTGTTAGAATAGTCTCCCTTGGGACGTTTCGATTCGTTCCAATGGCGTGGTAGGCTTATTACAGAGGGCGAATCTCGACATAGCAACGTGACAAAGGCATGGCGTTATATAAAGGGTAAATCCCAACCTTCTCGTTTTGCTGCTGTTAACTTTTCATGAGCGTTGTCGGGTACCCATTGAATGCTACACGGACAGAGAGAGGATTTTCAAGCCGTAAGCATGCGAGTGGTTCGATCTATCAGCTCTGCAGAAGTACACGCCCTGACCATTGGACTGTGCGTCTTTAGTACTAGTTCGATGACCGCGCTGCCATTGTTAGGTAAGAGGAGTTCGCCTTTAGACCCATATGAAAAGTATGATTACGTGTCAGTGCGAAAAAACACTTTGAAAAAAAATCTCCACAGGTCTACAATTCGAAAGCGAGTATGGTCTGCCAAACGAAGTATGGCTCTCATTGTCTCTGTCTGTGTCTCTCTCTGTCTCTCTGTGTCTGTCTCTGTCTCTGTCTCTCTCTCTCTCTCTCTCTCTCTCTCTCTCTCTCTCTCCATGCCTATCAATGGCAGGACTCCCACATCGCTCACACCGCCTCTTTCTTGCTCAGCCACATCTACCATCGTTCTGTCTCAAAGTTAGGTTGCCAGACGTTCAGCCACCTACCGGTGAAGACACTGCTTTGTTGTGAAGTCGTATAGGTGGTGTTCAGTGGTGTCCATTCTCATATACCATCTAAAAAAAAACCCTCCATCCCATCCCCAACTCCATCCCCACACCTCCATATCCCAACTTCTGTAGTCTACTGACGGCGAGACTTTTGTTACTTTGTGTGTGTGTGTGTGTGTGTGTGTGTGTGTGTGTGTGTGTGTGTGTGTGTGTGCATTACGAGCACAAATTCTAACAGTTGTTACATTTTACGTGGATTACGTACCCAAAATGTAAGAAACTTACACCTACTATAATTTACACAGCGCAAAATGTAACGATGTTTTAATTTTGGTCATTGTGACATTTTGTGCTGTCGTTTCATCTGAGGCTGTATCAGGTGGCCTAGCAAAGAACACCTGTCTCTCGAATGAACCCTGTGATCCACACCACTGTTTGACTTCTCATGCTTGGGTCATACTCCGTTTTTCCAACAGGTTTGGGTCAAATCGATGGGGATCTGTCTCAGCGGATCCTGGATCCGTCCATCGATACGGATTGGTTCGACAGATCCGTAGCCAAACTTGCCGGCTTCTTCCGTGGTCTGAATTCTGAATTCTACCACGACGATTGTGTGTGTGTGTGTGTGTGTGTGTGTGTGTGTGTGTGTGTGTGTGTTGTTGTTGTTGTTGTTGTTGTTGTTGTTGTTTGTTTGTTTGTTTGTTTCAAGTGATTTGTTGTATTTGAGTAATTTGACTGACAGACAGAGAACACAAGCAAGTGAAAACATCACATCCATGCAGAGGTAGTTCCGGAAACATCATAGTCGTCCGTCGTCGTCGACATCCTTAGTCATAAATCAAGCGTCCCCCGTTTACAATGGAGACGTATTCAGGCATGAGTAAATCGATCGACCCATGACCTGGATCATAGCCCAACGTAGTGTCGTAACTCCTGACCATCCCGGTACACATATAATGCTGATATCAAATATGAATGTCTGCTAATGATGCCTTTAGTTCGGCTAGGACTACACTGACGCCAAAGAATAGACGACGTTTATTGAAAATGCATAGACGATTTCTCTATGTCTCTCACTTTGTCTGTCTGTCTGTTGTCTGTGTCTGCCTGTCTGTCTGTCTGTCTATGTCTGTCTGTCTGTCTGTCTCTCTCTCTCTCTCTCTCTCTCTCTCTGTGTGTGTGTGTGTGTGTGTGTGTGTGTGTGTGTGTGTGTGTGTGTGTGCTTACACACACGCAGGCATATACACGTGCAAACACGCGTTCGCGGGCGCGCGCGCGCGTGCGCACACACACACACACACACACACACACACACACACACACACACACACACACACACACACACACACACATATAGAGAGAGAGTGTGTTATTGTTTGTGTTGTTGTTTGTTTGTTTGTTTGTCAAGTGATTTGGTTGTATTTGAGTAATTTGACTGACAGACAGAGAACACAAGCAATTGAAAACATCACATCCGTGTGTGTGTGTGTGTGTGTGTGTGTGTGTGTGTGTGTGTGTGTGTGTGTGTGTGTGTGTGTGTGTGTGTAACGAACATAAAATAGATAAAATAGACAAAACAGCATACTCATCAAATCTGCCCAATATTTCGATCTTTTGAAAGTCTTGCTCAAGGGACTTGAATGGCAAAGATATAGGCTCCAGCTGTAAAGTAATGATTTAAAATGAGAAAGGGAAAAAAAATGGCAAAGGAAGAAGGGCGGAGAGAGAGAGGGGGGGGGGGGGGGGGGATTGCGTCTGAACAATGATGTGTCTGTTATTCTAGAGAAAAAAAAAACACACACACACACACGAAATATTCGGTATTACAATTCATTAATTAGAAAAATAATTATTTTGAAAATTCAGACAGAATTAAAAAAACAAACTATACTATGAAATAAAACACAATGAAAAGCGTCAGAAAATTTGGTTTTAAAAGATAACTAATGAATAGATATAGACAAATAGATGGCTATGTCAATACATGAATAAGTGAGTAAATAGATAAATTGATAACTAATTAAATGAATAAATAAATGAAAATAAATAGATAAATAAATACATGAACATATAAATAAATGAATAGATAAACAAAATAAATCAATAACTACATAAATTTAAAAGAACAAATTTTTTAAAGGTGACAGGTCCTTTTGCAAGGACACACGAGGAGGGGGGGGGGGGGGGGGGGGGGGGGGGGGGGGGGGGGGGGGGGGGGAGGGCAGGGTGGGGGGGGGGGGGGGGGCCGCGGAGAACTAAATACATACATACATATCATATCAAAAAGTTAAGCCAGGAATAGTGGCATCAATTCCTCCCTCCCTTTTCGCTAGTTACCGGGGGTAGATCTGACGGTGGGGATGGTTCTGTTTGGGTGCACTCATAGACCAGATGATGCTTGTAAACAGCAGGCAGCAGCGTTACACTCCCAGCTTCCAGCGTTGCCTGGCATTCCGACCAACAGCAGCCTGTGTGGCCACTGCAGGTATTCCCATCATCATGCTGTTGTCGTCATCAATCATCATCGTCGTCGTGGTTGTTGCTATCGTTTTCGGCGTCATGTGTGCTGTTGTTGTTGTTGTTGCTGCTGCTGCTGCTGCTGCTGCTACTGCTGCTGCTGCTGCTGCTGATGATGATGATGATGATGATGATGATGATGATATTCATGATGATGATGATGATCGTTTTTAGTACTGAAGTTGTATTGTCAGATTTAAAATTTCAACCGTTAGTGTAATATTGATGATGATGATGATGATGATGATGATGATGATGATGATGTTGTTTGTTGTTTTCTTCTTCTTCTTCTTGTTTCATTGTTCTTGTTTCATTGCTGCTCTGCTGTTGTCATTGTCGTCACCATCATTTGTTCTGTTTCTGTTCCTTTCTCTACTTGCTAAAACTGGAGCTAAACATTGCCTCGATTGTAATTTATTATCCTCACTGAAAACATCTTCATCAGAAATGTTGCTAAAGTTAGAAAGTTAGAAAATTGTGTTTATAACAGAAATTGTGGAGAAAATCTGAAATATGTAAATCATTGTCCTCGTCACATTTCCAAGACAGTAACAAAACTCAAGTTAAATGCATGGAACACAAAGTATTCTTGCCATGTTTTTTGTACTTGTGGTAATCCTATTTCAGTGCATCATTTGTTGGTAGAATGTTCTGTCTTAACTCCAATCTATAAAGAAAATTCTATTGATATATCAACGTCCAAGATATCGGTCAAATATTGTCCGGCCCTTCTATCATAAACATTGCTACCATTATTGCACATTCTAAAATTGCCAAGTTGCTTTGATGCGTGTTTATTTTTACCACTAATTCAAAAAGTTATTGTTGTTATTTTTTATCTTTGAGGTTAAGCTTTGTTAGTTAGAGATGACGTTTTAAATTATTTTTCGTCTAATATCATCAATGGTGAACAGACGTTAAATAAACCCACTGAACTGAACTGAACTGAACTGTTCCTTTCTCTTTGTTTTTGTTTCTGTTCTACTACTGATCCTGCTATGTATAGAGCTGATGATGATGATATCGTGACTATTGGCACGTTTGTTCTTGCTACTGTTGATGATGATGATTTGACCAAAACACTATCATAGAAAAAAATGATTTAGAATTATGACTGTGACGATTTGTTCCATAATTCATTAAATGATGATGAAATTTCAGCAAAAATCGATATGGCAATAACCTTAGTTGAAAGAAAAACAAATGACCAACATCAATCTGATTATTGATTGTTCAGAAGAAAATGCTGAATGTATTAAAAGATGTGTTCACCAATGATAACGAGATACCCAGAGACTGATATAAGAAGGAGCGTTTCTTAATAAGAGAAAAGCTAGGAGATTGCTGCGAATTAGTGAACAGACTGTAAGTGTAGAAGACAGAGAGCGAATATAAACATCAACTTAAAAAAAAGAAAAAAAACATTCAAACAGATCTTTATGATAAACGTAGGTCATCTACAAACTGCTGAAAGAAATTATGGGATACAATCCACAAAGCATTCTTCAGGAGGAAAACTATCTAGAAATAATATTACCCCGGATGCTTGGTTCAAATATTTTCAGGCTCTGTTAACAATTAACAATGCCATGGGCGCCTTTTGGCGACAAAGTAGGGTGACCTAACTCCCGATACTCTCACGATCCTAGTTCATGAGATAAAAAGCCAGCAATAAACGTCATAGTTGGGGGATGGTCTGGCCCATGCTCACAGCCATTTGCTTTTGTCAGAACACTATTCAGTTCAGTGTTTTATTGACTTTATTCCGATTGTTTTTTTCCATTCACTATGACGTCACCACCCAGCACTTTACGTACTCGACCTTGCCGTACATTTACCACAGATCAAGTGCTGGGAATATTGAATAGACAGTTGGTTGTTCCTAATACAGATGAAGAAGACCCAGACAGCCACGAGTAAAGAACGATAGTGAGGGCTTGACCCGAATTATTCCAACGTGAAGCGTTGGACCGTTGCCAACTTGTTATGAGAGGCTGATAAGACGCCCACTTACTACCCTACCGCGTGTGCCCCAGTGTTTTTTTGCGTTGAGCCAGCCAGCACTGACTGACTGTTCACTAACTCTATGTGAGGGAGCCAACTAAGACTTTTAGCAACGAACTTCACACACACGCTGCTGTGGGCCCACTCTCGCTGGTCGAGGTTGAAGGGGCGTGGGCCAACTGACACGTGAGAGGCGAGTATCACAGACGTCTTTTTCGAGTGGGTGTACAGCTGATTATATAGATCAACTGAATGACAAGGGTTCAGAGACCAACAGGCACATGAATGACTTTGTGTTCATAAAAAAAAATATATATATATATATTACTGTTGAGAGTGAAAGGGACGTGTGTGTGTGTGTGTGTGTGTGTGTGTGTGTGTGTGTGTGTGTGTGTGTGTTTTCTTGTGTTGTGTGTGTGTGTGTGTGTTCCCTTTTTCTTTAAGACATGTGTGTGTGTGTGTGTGTGTGTGTGTGTGTGTGTGTGTGTGTGTGTGTGTGTGTGTGTGTGTGTGTGTTCCCTGCTATTGGAGTAGTTGTATTTGTGGCTGTTTCATGCACTTTTCTGTTGGAAATACCATACTTTCTGGTCTTCAGTTGTGAGTGGAGTATTTTTCCTCCATTGTTGAGAGTTTGTTGGCATTCTTTCTTTATTTTTTTACGCTTAGAAGAAACATAACATTCTTTTTTTTTTTTTTGCATTTTTTTTTTTTTGCACTTGAAATCACTAAAAAAATTGAAATTGTTGTTGACTTACCATTACTAACATGTTATGATATAATAAAAAAGTCAGTGTATCTCCTCCATTTTACAAAAAATAGCATGAGAATTGGTTGTTTAGTTCCAGAGATATCCGCGTTTCACATATGCTGGTATACAATAAGAGCTTTTTTGGAAAAATGGCTGGCGATGGAGATTTATGCAAATAGAATGTGCTTGGGTTCGATGTGGTGCTGAATTGATAGGTTACATCAATTGTACATCTGGAGTAAAACAGGGAGATTCTTGCAACCCTTTCTTTTTTTTTGTTTGTTTTTTCTGTTTATCGTGGGTTAGCAGCTGAAGTCATTAATAATGTAAAATATGAAGTTTTACTTTCTCCTGAAGCTTCTGAATTTTTTTTTCTTTTGTTTGTTTTTTGTTAGGCTGATGATGTTATTATAGTGTCTGAAACTTTTTGTAGTTTGCAAATACAACTTAACAATTTACAACGCACTATTTTGACAATCCAGTCAAAAATCAGTATGTCTAAAAAGAATTTTCACCGTATTCTGTAAAGATGGATATCAAAGTGTCATCGTAAGATGTGTATATTGATGACAATGTAATGCTTGCTGTCAATGATTATAGGCATGTGGAATTTTCTTCACCACTTACGTTCAAACTTTGTCAGAGCCTGCAAAGGCCTAGGAGTAGGTTTTAAAAAAAAAACGCTTAATTTTAGGTTAGATAACGTCACTTGTTTTGAGTTATTTATTAAATCATTTGACTCTCAAGTGCAACGAATTGTTCAGGGTGGCTCGAAGTTAATGTGCATGGATAAAGCCGCGACCAGCTCCAGATCAGTTCTTATGTTTGCTCTTAAGACGTTCTTCGATGTAGACAGGCGAACACTTGATAACATTGTTTACGGCAAAACAAATAGACATCAGATATATATTTAAATCCATCATTCATCGTTGAGATTAATACAGATGGATGACCATGGCAAATGGATCACAAAGCGTATAATACATTGTTTACCTTAGATATGAGAGGTAAGGGTGACTGGTTAACTGTTTTGATATGAATTCGGTATTGATTAGAGCTAAGAGCTAAGCTGATGCGCACAAAAAAGAGCTTTGTGTTCAAATCCATTGCGCTTTTAAAACAACACAGCGTGTAAGAAGAGGCGGTGGATCACCTGTGACACAAGCATGTGTGCGGGTGTGTATGTCTGTGAGCAAGCGGGAAAGTATAGATGCTGGAGTGTGGGTGTGTTTGTGTGTTATGTGTGCATGTCCTGGAACAGTGAGGAATAGAAATGTCTGGAATATGTCATCTCTTAAGGATTTTTAATGATAAATCCCCCTATCTCTCTCCCTCTCTCTCCCTCTCTCTCTCTCTCTCTCTCTCTCTCTCTCTCTCTCTCTCTCTCTCTCTCTCATACGTGCACACATGTATGTATATATAATTATGAGTGGCTGTGTGCATGCTTTATTTGCACTACCAAAAAGGAGAAAGATTGAGATTCCCATTTTGGTGATACACACATGTTTTACTGTTTGAAAGTAATTTTAATTTTCAGTGTCACGTTTGTAACTATAAATATGTATGTCTTAACTTTTAGGGCAGTGGTCACGAATGTAGTTTCTCTTGTAACGAGAGATAATAAAGTTTTCTGAATCTAAATTAGTTAAACTAAGGTCATGGTAATGTTGCTGATTTTTTGCATATCTTTTGTCAGAGATTAACTGACTGCTGTTGGCAAAAATTGCATGATGGCAATCAAAATAGTGAACAGTTTTAGTTTTGCAGAATTTACAATTATCCTGATTCAAACCTTATTTAAAGCTCCACAAGCATAATCATTTGAAATCTGTAAGAACGAGATTTAGAGTTGGTATATCGGGAATTCCTGATATACGAAGTCTAAATCTCGTTCTTACAGATTTATGAAATCTCTCTCTCTCTCTCTCTCTCTCTCTCTCTCTCTCTCTCTCTCTCTCTCTCTCTCTTTTTTTTCTTTTGCCATCATTCTCATATCCCCTCCTTCCATTTTTTTTTTTAAATTTTGTGTTACACTCCATTCATGATCTCCTTTCTGCTAGTTTCTGGTCTCTACTACTGAATTCTTTCACCGTCTTTGTCTTCTTCTTCTTCTTCTTCTTCTTCTTCTTCTCTCTCTCTCTCTCTCTCTCTGCTGTGTGTTTCCATGGCAATGAAATCGAAATCTCTGCTGTGGTTTCCATGGCAAAATCGATCGAGTTGCGTTTAGTAATTGTACATCGCGCTGATTTGCTAAATGGGCTTAACAGCTTATTAGCAGTAAAATTCGTTGGTTCGTTCTCTTCAGAGACCTAGATCCAAACAGATATATCATGGGGACAGCGAGTCGCAAGACCGAACGGACACCTGTAGAGGAGCTACAAAGTTCCGGGGGTCACTCGGAAGCTGGGGATCAAACTCTGGTCGGTATGCTCAAAGCCTTCACCCAGGAAACCTCCATGCATGGCCTGGGGCGGGTGGTGTCCTCACGCTACGTCTGGCTACGTGCTGTCTGGGCTCTCTTTGTCCTGGCTGGAGCAAGTAAGGCTTGTGTGGACAGTGGAACCTGTCGGAAACGAACTCCAAAAATCAGGCTTTTAGAGGGAGTGTGTGTTGGGCGGAACGTTTGCTGCACACATCAGGAAAATTCTACCCCTGATGTACCCATTTCATACAAATTTGGAAAAATTATTGCTAAAGGTCTGCCCAAAAAACGTTGACAAACTAATCACAAGGCAAAAAACACTATATTTTGTCATTCGCCTGTCAAGGTTCTTTGGGCAGAGCTTTAGCAAACACTCAATTTTGTTTACATTTCCGCCGCAATCGCCTCACTTTGCAAGTAGTACTCATTTCAGTTTCAAAAGTAGAGACACTGTGAGTGGTAACTATGTTCGCGTGAAAAAGAGCCAAAGGGAAGTTACTAAGCTGCCAAATGAATGGAACGAACAAATTACGAAACAGACCGACGCGTTTCGACTGCCTGGCCTTATTTAGGCAGGTCAACAAATAAGGAAACAAGCAAGACATACTTAATGTCAGTTAGTCGTGTAGTGAGAGTTATGTGTTTGGGGGTTGATTGGATGTAGGGAACAGAACTGAAGAGAAGCAGGAAAAGGAGGGGAGTGCAAAGATGTTTGTTAAAGATCATCATTCATCATCATCATCATCATCATCATCATCATCATCGTCATCATCATCATCATCAGCAGCAGCAGCAGCAGCAGCGCAGCAGCATTATCATCATCATCACTACCAGCATCATTATTATCTTCTTCATCATCATCATCATCATCATCATCATCATCATCACACCATCATCACCATCGTCATTATCATCACCACCATCATCATCATAATGATAATTAATGCAATAATCATAACAGTAAAAACAACAATAATAATGATGATGATAATGATAACAATAAT
>JADBJO010001146.1:370000-372500 GCA_016801955.1 Conus betulinus | reverse complement strand
CTCTCTCTCTCTCTCTCTTCTCTCTCTCTTCTTCTTTCCGTTCTTGTCCTCATCGCCCCTCCCTCCCCCCCCTCTCTCTCTCTCTCTCTCTCTCTCTCTCTCTCTCTCTCTCTCTCTCTCTCGGAAGTTTATACTTTATGACATTGTAAGGAACCAAGACCTCTATACGAATGAAAAAAAAAATGAATAAAAATAATCTCTGTCTGTCCATCTCTCTCTCTCTCTCTCTCTCTCTCTCTCTCTCTCTCTCTCTCTCTCTCTCTCGCGCACACACACACACACACACACACACGCATGCGCGCGCGCGCTCATCAATCGATTTTACTGAAAGAGAGGTATACATCACCGGAAAACAAAAGAAAGTTAGATCATAAACCAACTTTGATTCATTAGAAGTGCCACGGAACTGTTTGCAGGTGACATTCAACAACAATCAGTGACTCTTACAGGGTCACAAGCTTAGCTGAACACTGTACGCTCTGCACCAAGCAAACCAGAATTCAAATATAGAGAAATCACGTGTTATAGCTTTCCGAAAGGGTTGAAACCTGGCGGCATGTGAGACACGATTGTTTGGAAGTTTACCAATGTCGGTCGTTGTCTTGTCTTCCTTTCGGCCGACTCTGGGGAAAGGCTCAGTCAGTAACAGTGAGGAAAGACCCACTGACCGCAGGGAAACTCTTGTTGACAGCGGGAAAGACCGGGGCAACGGGGATTCTCTTCAGAGGCCACGTAAGGCCTCATGCCGAAGGCTTGGCCATGTTTGGGGTTGTACTGTCTTCAGCTGTCAGCGGAACAGCAACGAGTGGGGCTGCGGGATGTACAGGGCAGTTGCCTGACAGTGGTATTTTTCGCCGGTTGGCTCTACAGTCATGAAATATTGGCTGGTAAACCCAAGGGAACGCTCCCAGGAAAATTCTGTCATGTCATATGCAGTGGCCATTACACAATGGCATATACCAGGGAGTAATTATGTCCCTTGACGTCTTAATGTAATGCCCTGTGCGTGCTTGCAACCTATGTGAACACTGTGCAGGCTTCCAAGGGTGGTGCAGGATTGCTTACAGCTTGTTTGTTCGGCAGTTGAAGACAGTACTTCTCTGAATCCCACCCGTACCTTCGGGTGATCTTTTTCTTCTTATATCTTGGACTGTACTTTTCTGTGGAGTTTAGTTCGGATCACACTTTACAGACCTTATCAGTAACGCAAAGAAAGTTGTGGTGTGTGGGTATCTTTTTATTATAATGTTTCATTCAACGCCTTGATTCAACGCCTGTCTACCTTGCGCTCAAGAGTGAAGAGATCGAAGCTGAGTACCAAATTCGTTCATTTTCGTTGCATTATTTGTTTGTGTCTTGCCTGAAGAAGACCTAAGAGGTCGAAACGCGTCATGTTTTGTCTTGTGACTCGTTTGTCCACGTTTCTCTTGGCGGTTTGCTAACATTTATTTAAGATTTGTTTGTTTAGATTTCCGCCTGCAGTCGTCTCACTTTGCAACTAGATCTGTAATGTTTAAGTTTGATACTCTTCAAAATATATATTTTTTAAGATTGTGAAGTGCGCGAATATAACCAGCTGAATTTAGGGGTTAGAAACTGGATATCAAATAGAAAAAAAATGCTCTTAAAAAACTGTGCATATAAACCAACTCTAAATGAACTGATACATGGTAAACTGGGGAGGTATCCAATGCAGGTAAACTCATTTTTTGAATATGGCAAATAAGGGTTGAAAGTGGTTGAGATGGATGAGCACGGGCTGCCCGCTTGAACAAACGGGGTGCTACTTATTCTACATTTGAATGATGAAAAAAAAATGATAGAAAAAAGAAAGATGGCCAGCCATTGTACGGCAGCGCTCGTGTAGTAACGGTTTTGCTCTGCATGGAGTGACGAAGGACCTGGTTGCATAAGACGTTTCTTACTAGTCCTGTAGATAAACAGATCTTTTGACAGAACTGTATCCAGTTGTTGTTACTGCTGTGCGCATGCGTCAGGTACAGAATGTATGGGCGAGTTTGAAAATCCTTTTCTGTTAGGATGTCTCCTTGTTTGTTCTTCGTGCCCTGTGTCGGCATTTCTGCTGGACGATTTGGTGGCGTCCGCAGCACTCGTTTGAAATTATGGGCGTGTAAATAGCTCGTCGTGGGAGTAAGAGTTGCCGTTCTTGTTCGTTGCAGCACGACATATTGCTTTGACAATGTCCACTCTTGTTCGTAATGTCTGACACAAAGTGTGGACCTGAAGTGTGTCTAATATGACTGTTCACACTCAGATATAAAACATACTCGGCTTGACATTAACTGTGCCTTTGGAGTACACAGAAAAAACAGAAGATGAGCTCCCCCCCCCCCCCTTCCTAAATATAGTAACAGACCATTGCATCTCAGATGGGTGCTATTTAAGTCACCAAAGAATGAAAATGTATACTTGGTCTATTTCTTTACCAGTCATTCGAACTGGTTCAAATACATTGTTGTGGTGTATGCAGGAGAAAGGA
>JADBJO010001146.1:362500-367500 GCA_016801955.1 Conus betulinus | reverse complement strand
TCAGCAAGGTAGGATGACGTAACGTCAACATCGCCATCAGCAAGGTAAGGATGACGTCGTCCTCACAACATCGCCATCAGCAAGGAAAGGATGATGACGTCAATATCGCCATCAGCAAGGTAAGGATGACGACATCTTCACCAACATCGCCATCAGCATCAGCAAGGTAAGGATGACGTCATCAAACATCGCCATCAGCAAGGTAAGGATGACGTCATCTTCATCGCATCGCCATCAGCAAGGTAAGGATGACGTCGCCCTCATTGACATCGCCATCAGCAAGGTAAGGATGACGTCGTCCTCACCAACATCGCCATCAGCAAGGTAAGGATGACGTCGTCCTCATCAACATCGCCATCAGCAAGGTAAGGATGACGTCATCTTCACCAACATCGCCATCAGCAATGTAAGGATGACGTCAACATCGCCATCAGCAAGGTAAGGATGACGACATCTTCACCAACATCGGCATCAGCAGGTAGGGGATGACGTCATCTTCGTTATCGGCATCACCAACATCGCCCAACATCAATCAGCAAGGTAAGGATGACGTCGCCCTCATTGACATAACTATCAGCAAGGTAATGATGGCGTCATCTTCACCAACATCGCCATCAGCAAGGTAAGGATGACGTCATCTTCACCAATATCGCCATCAGCAAGGTAAGGATGACGTCGTCCTCACCAACATCGCCATCAGCAAGGCAACGATGACGACAACATCGCCATCAGCAAGGTAAGAATGACGTCAACATCGCCATCAGCAAGTAAGGATGACGACAACATTGCCATCAGCAAGGTAAGGATGACGACAACATTGCCATCAGCAAGGTAAGGATGACGACAACATCGCCATCAGCAAGGTAAGGATGACGAGATCTTCACCAACATCGCCATCAGCAAGGTAAGGATGACGTCATCCTCACCAACATCGTAATCAGGAAGGTAGGGAAGAGGTCACTATTATGAAAATCCCAAAGAGCAATGTAGAGATGGAGTCATTTTTTTCACCAAAGTGTCCCTGGACAAGGTGTAGAAGGCATCATCTCCTTCAGCACCACTATCATAGAATGGGAAAGACATCTTCTCCAAAACCTCATCAGCAGTGTAGAGAAGGTATTATTCTCACCAAAAGCACCATCAGCGCGGTAGGAAAGGCATCATCATTATCGCCAAAAAATCACCATTATCAAAGCAGATGGCATCATTCTCGCCAAAATTACGATTAGCAAGGTCGGGAGGATATCAAAATCACTAGTATCGAGGTAGGAAGGCAACAATTCCACGAAATTCCCAATCAGCAAGATAGGTAAAATATCATCCACACAAAAGTTGTTATACCAAGGTAATAATGATATCATTCTCACAGAAACCGCTATCATCAAGGTAAAGGAACGCTTTTTCATCAAAATCACATCAGCAAGATAGAGAATTCATTATACCCACCAAAACCACCATCATCAAGGTAGGAAAGATATCATCACCACCAAAATCACCATCATTAATGTAGGGAATATATCATCCCCACCAAAGTCACCATCATTAAAGGAGGAAATATATCATCCCCATCAAAAATCACCATCACCACGGTAGAAAAATATCAAAAACATCATCATCGAGGTACGGAAGGTATCGCCCCCGATCACTCCAGACAAGGTATGGAAGACATCATCCCCATCAAAATCAGTCGGCAAGATAGGAAGGCATCATCACCAAAATCACACCAGAAACTTAGAGAAGACATAACCCCATCAAAATCACCATCATCAGCAAGGTAAGGGGGGAAGCATGTCATCCTCACTCACGTAGTGTATCAACTACAGCTAGACAAGGATGACGTTAGTGTCACTAACATTGTCTTACCTACCGTGATAGGGGGTGACGTCAAAGTCACCAGCATGGCCACCAGCAAGATAGCCATCACTGTAACCTCGCCAACATCAGGAAGGAAGGTATTGATGTCGTCGTCCTCACAATACCGTCAGCCGGGTATGGATCACGTCATGCTCACTGTCATCACCATCAACAAAATAGCGATGACGTTCCTATCACCAACATCGTCATCAGCAAGCAGGTTTTGACGTCATCCTTACCACCACTGCCATCTGGTGAGCACGGAAATGATGTGATCAGATACTTGAGCTATGATTCAGATCAGAGGCTCTCCTGTGTTCCTGGTAACCCAGTTCTTCTGACGCTTACGGAATAAACCCATGAAAAAGAAAATCCGACTTAGAGAGGAATGAGCTCCACATGTTTGATTTTTGCCCAATAAACGCCTCACGGAAGCACATCATGGAGGTGCATGACGCTAGAAGGACCTTGAAGCCGCTCAAGAAGACTGGGAAGGGGGTGGATACAGTGCTATAAACAAGGGAGTCAGTGAAGAAAAGAAGAACGTTAAGGATAGCTGGATCGAAGCACGGTGTGAAGACACTGATTTAAAAAAAAAGACTAAAACAACGACACAAAGAAGACTCTTAAGACTGTGAAGACCGACCGAACAGAGGCAAGCTGAAGTCAGCACCATCCAGGACAAAGACGGCAACTGTCTTGCACAGGACGAAGACTACATCAAACGGTGGACTGAACATTGCTCTGAACTCCACAACAAAGAAAGATGCACAGGAGGTCCAACTGCGCCAACAGCACAGGATTATGAAATGAGGATGACTTTCCAATGCACTGTGAAGAAGTCATAGCTGTGGTAAAATCGCTCAAATGTGGAAAGGCTGCAGGCATCGGTGACATCCCTGCAGAACTTTTGAAACATGGTGGGGATCATCGTCTATGGTAAGGATGCAGTAACCGATATCCTGGCTGTCATTTGCAACAGATTCAGCACACGTGCAATGGCTCATGCTATAGACTAAATCACTTTGTTTCCCTTTCAAGAAAAAGAAATGTCTAGACTGCTAGAGCTACCGCACTAAAAGCTCGATCAGCGACGCCAGCAAAGTAAAACTCAAAATCATTCTGAATGATGATTACAATCACAAGCAGTTACCATCCTTCTTGAAGAATAGGATGGATTTCGCGAAGTCAGAAGTACATCGAACAGATGTTTGACCCCTTGCAAAAAACATCTCCTCTCAAAAAGTTTCCATCCAACATCGCAAGACAAGCCCTTGAATGGAACCCTCAGGGCAAAGAAAAGTGGAAAGACCAAGACAGACATGGCGAAGGAGTACCGACGCAGAAGTGAAGGCCGCCGGAATGACGTGGGCCGAGCTGAAGAGGATCTCCCGAAACCGTGTCCGCTGGAAGAGTGTGGTTGCGGCCCTATGTTTCCCAGGGAATTCAGAGGACTAAGTCAAAAAAACATCTCCAGCACCAGAGGAAGTTCTACCATGTCTTCATAGACTTCAAGAAGGCATTTGACGCGGTCTGACATAGAAAGTATGGCCCACAATAGAGAAATTTAACATCGGGCAGAGGCTTGTCAACACCGTCCTGAAAATGTACTACAAAGCGACAAATGATGTGCTCATATAAGTGTTACTGGAGAATGTCCTCCATACTTCAGTTGGAGTTTGTCAAGCTACCTTCTATTTCCCTCTTTTTTCATCATATTCCTGGAACGTATCGTGACTGATGCACCTGAAGATCATGTCAGCACAGGAGTAGGAACAACTATAACAAATCTTCGATTTGCAGATGGCATAATAGCCTGACAGGCAGGGAACAAGGACTGGTCATGTTTGTTGATAGACTGGCAGAAAGATCTTCAAGATACGGCATGGAAACCAGTGCTGAGAAGACCAACCTAGATGGCCTGCCACAACACCACCATCAATACTGATATAATTTCCACGATCAGAAGTTAGAATCTGATATCCCATCATTAGCGATGATTGAAATCTGTATGGAAAGACAAAAAATATCCATAAAAAAACAAAATTAAGCACCTGTGAGCACTGGTACATTCCATCTTCCTATAGGAATGCAAATCATGGACCTTCACAGCGGACCTGGAAGAAAGAATCCAAGTCATGGAAATGAGATGCTACCGCAAGATACTAAACATGAGATACACTGATCACATCACCTTTCAGCAAGTGTGTCAAACCATCAGGCAGCACACAGGTCTGTATGACCTGACGACATCAGTAAGGGGAAAAATGCATTGATATGGCCAGTTGTGTCAGAGCTTATGGCCTTGTGAAAACAGTCCTTCATGGTGCTGTTGAGGAAGGAGGGAGACGGAGGGAATGCAAAAGAAAAATAAGAAAAGACGATGTCCTGACCAACTTGCAGGATGGACAGGGAAAAACATTTGCAGAGAAACTAGACTTTGGCACACGACGGACATAACTTGAGGAACCTCGAGAACTGTTGTACAGTGTTGTGTCCCAATGACTCTTCATGGACTAGAGAGAGAGAGAGAGTGAGAGAGAGAGAGAGAGAGAGAGAGAGATGGGGGGAGGGGGTTAGTGTTGGTGCACTTTATGAAAATACAATGAAATTATACGCTTATGTATCATTGCAGAACAGGCCTAGAATTTTGCGGAGGGTTCTGTTCAGTAAGCTTACTGATACTGATACAGGGTTAACTGCCACTTAAGCGCTGTCCGTCAATTCACGAGATGAACGTGCTCATAGAAATGCCTGTGAACAAAGTGCATGTTTTCACTAGCCATCACGGCATTATATTTAGCGTGACATAAACCCGACTGGGAGGTCATGGGTTCAATTCCATTCAGCCATTTACTTGTAGAATGTTTTGCCTCGATAGGCCTCCACTCACAGTTGAGTTTGCTATGGGCTAGAACTGGAAAATTGGAACGACACAGATGCAGGTGTCTGTATCTCTGGCCTGTTGACGTCAGGATACATTACGAAAGTAAATGTAGAATACAGCCTGGTGATGCATTGTCCTGGAATGGAATTCCTTGGTATCATCTCCTTCGTCATCATCCTCATTAATCAGCATAAATACCTCTCAGATTCTGTGGCCTATCCTGGCCAGCTGTCATGACAACATCAGTTTCACGGTCCTC
>JADBJO010001146.1:352500-360000 GCA_016801955.1 Conus betulinus | reverse complement strand
AAAGATGGTCTATGGTATGATGGCTGTGTTCTTGTTTGCTTAAGTGATTCTGGTTGCTGTTTTTTTGCTGATGATAGGTGAAGCCAGTACAACACTAGACACAGCCAAGCTTTCGCCACACGGTTTTACGCGCGCGCGCGCACACACACACACACACACACACACACACACACACACACACACACACACACACACACACACACACACACACGCTCTCTCTGTATAACATGGTGAACAGCTCATTCGTACACAAGGAAATATTTGCAAGTCACAGGCAGGAATTTTGTAATATTTCAGGCGGTTCTCTGCAACTGGTTTTTGCCATAAGTTGTAACTGCAGGCTTGAAAGTCATGAAGGAAAGGGTATGACATAGTTGGATAGGTAGCGAGTTCCAGAGCTTCGCTCCGCAGAAAATAAAAATGACAATGCAAGGCCCAAACATAATTTAATTGTCATTCATCGTCAAGAGTGCCCCTACATTTTTCCCTACCACAGGTTCATTGTTTGGAGATACATGTAATTTGATTAACATGTCAGATAGTTCATTTGAACGACAGACGCGAAAGAGTTACAAACACAAATACATACCATAAAGGTCAGGTGGTTAGGCCATAGTGTTGATGATATAGAGATTATTGATTCGAACCTCATGTGTGATACTCATATATTTTTGTTTCTATTTTCTAAAATTCTTTTGTTGAAGGACAAAACAAAAAACTGTGTGTTATTATTACTGTTCCAGTATTATACAACAATAGACACACTCGATTCTGACAATGAATATGTAACTCAAACACTTTTGCGATTACGAAGTTATTTACACCCTCCGATCAGCAGAGTAGACAGTGTTGCACAATCGATGCCACAAATGCTATCTTCAGAGGGCAGTAAAACAGTGTAGCGAAAGCTTAGCTTTATCTAGTGTTCTGCTGGCGTCACCTATCAGCGAAACAGCAACCAGTACGCGTTGGCTGGCACAGCACTCTGCTTGATTGTAGCGTCATTTGAAGGTGGGCTGTGTGAAATACGGGATGATACACCCATGGGGATACTTCGGTGGGGATTCTGTTGTGCCACGTCTAGTGGCCATCGCATAAAGGTATCTGCCGGGGAGCACTACTGTTCCTTGACGTCTAAATAGAATGCCCTATGCGTGTCTGCACTCTATGTGAATACAGTGCAGGCTTCCAAGGTGTTGCGGGATAGTTTCTGGCTGGCTGGTTCAGCAGTTGAAGAGAGTATTTCTCTTGGTCTCACTGGCACCTTCCGGAGCATCTTTTTCTTTTCATGAGGATGGAGGATTCACTGTCCATGTTCTCTATGCCATCTTGTTTCTTCTTACGTTCCGTCTTTCCTTTTTTCTCTTTTTTTTCTGCATCTCCTTTAGAGTCTAATACAATCTGTACTAAAGGGGCATGGGTCCAGTTTTGTTTCCCCAGTGGAGCACAGGTAATGTTAGTTGTTGTTAATATTGTTATCATCATTATCATCTTCTTCTTCTTCTTCTTCTTCTCTTCTTCTTCTTCTTCTTTCTTCTTCAACATCATCATCATCATCATTATCATCACCATCATCATCATCATCATTGCTTTTGTTATTTTCATTATTACTATTGTATCATTATTATTATCATCATCATCATCATTATTATTATTATTGTTATTATTATTATTGTTGTATTATTATTATTATTATATATTATTATCATTATTATTATTATCATTATTATTATCATATTATTATTAATAGTAGTGGTGGTGGTGATGTGGTGGTGGTAGTAGTGGTACTATTGATATTATTATTATTATTATCATCATCATCACCATTGTCAGACGTACGATATCCATGCATGCACGCACATACACACACGAACCTGACGTCTTTCCTCCGCACACAACTGCATCCACTCCATACACATAAGGCGCAAACAAAGGTCAATTTTGGTTCATCCCCTCCTTAATCTTTTAAAATCCCATGGGTTTTTTTTTACTCTGGCATCAATCAAAGCATATATATTTTCATTATTTGTCTTTCAGCTGGTGCAGCCAAACAAGCACTCTTCTTCTGCACACGTTACTGATTTTGCAGGTTTACTTACTGCAAGTGTCCCACACACACTCTCTGTGGTGTCCGGAACTGGCTTCCTCTGTGCGGGGATCCCATACACATCACAACTACTGGTCGGCGACAAACTCTTGCCCAACCTGGATCTTCCCGCGGATCGGAGCTTGGCCCGGGAACGCGCGCAGCCCCCGGCCATCCACCTTAGTGCCCGATCTCTCCAGTCTCTTCTTTCCCCTACCGCACGGGGAGTCGGCCCAGCTATAACAAACCGGATAAACACGAGTTTCAAAACACTGCCAGCCAGTTAGCAGTCATGTTACACTTTAACATTTTTGAACTCTTCAATTTTTCAAACATAGTTTCGGTTCCGACAATAAACCCGTTAAAAAAAAAATGGAGAATCATCTAGATTCTCACAATATAAAATTAGATACTTACGGCTTGAGTACCGGTCATTCAACTACAATTCACATACTTCTGTATGTGTTAGGCCTCTGCCTTTATCATTGGGCACAGTCCGCCTCTTCTTCCAACTAAATCATCTGTTCCATTCTCAGTGCGCACCGATACAGGTCAACGCCTGTTTATATTCAAATCGCGTGAACAGTGTTACAAAATTTCACTCAAACCCTGGGCCACGCTCAGTCAGTACTCTCCCTTGTATCACACGACTAACCTATAGTGTAACGCACGAATCAATAATCTTTTTCTTAATCTGTACTGTCTCATGTAATCGCGTAGCATACGTAATATCGCTCCGCATTACATGACAACCATCATCATCATCAATATTATTATCTGTTATTTTTATTGTTACCATCTTATTATTATTTGTTGTTATTATTGTTGTTGTTGTTGTTATTGTTGCTGCTGTTGTAAGTAATGACCATGGTGTTAGAAGCAGTAGTAGTAATACTTGTTGTTTTTGTTGTTGTTGTAGTAATAGTTGTAGTAGTAGTAGTGTCTTGTTTCCTCTTGTTCTTATTTATTATTGTTATATTATTGTTATTATTATTATTATCACTATCATTATCATTTGTGTTCTTGTTGTTATTGTCGCCGTTGTTCTCTATTATCCCCATCATTCATCCGCTGTGTCGTTGCAGCCTGTCGGATGACATGCTACCAGACAGAGGTGTTTGACAGGTGCAGCTGCTGCGACAGAGACTACCCCTGTCTGCTGACCTCGGCCAATGGCATGGACCTGAATGCCGAGTACTGCAACTACAGCTGGAGTGCTGACAGTAGGTGTCTGATAGCCCTCAGCATTTCCCCTCGTCACCCACCTGACAAAATCCCACAGCTGTTCAGACGGCTGTCCACCCTTTGCCCACTTGTGCCAGTGTGTCTGTCGTCGGCCTGTCTGTTTCTCCCTTTCTGTCTGGCTGTCTAGCTGTTCATTCGTAATCTGGCATCTGTAGACACGTGACTCTCTCTGCCTCTATTCACCCCATGAGCGAGAGACAGGTGTCTAACCCAGTTACAGGAAATTGTTGGTCTGTGCAAAATCGTTAGGAATTCTCTTAACCTGCCAGCTGGTAGCAAACCTGACCCTTTTGATATTGAACGAAACCGTCATTGTTTGCTTTTCTGCTTAACTATTCCCACAGCCTTATCCCACCCACTGCCTGCCTTATTTTTGGACGTTTGTTTCTTTTTGTGTTTTTTGTTTTAGAGGTTTTGTGGGCGGTTTAGTTAACAGTGTATTCACATAATAGTATGTGTTTCTTCGTCTCGTTCGTACTATTTCTGTCATTCAAAATTTCAAAATCATATTCATTCACATTCAAAGTTTTGATGTTTGCCTTATTTCTTTATGTACGGGTGTCTGATGTTAAGTCGTTTTAGAACAATCTGTTTATTTTAGTATTCTGTTCTTAGACTGTTAGACATTCTTTACATACTTCTGTTCGTCATTTTCTTTTAAACCCTCTCCCATCAATCCAACCCAAGCACCACCCCCGTATTCCCACCCCTCCGCCTCCCCTTTCTTTTCTGTGTTGGTTCGGTTTGGTATCGTATGGATTTGGTTTGCATGTCTTCTGCGGATCAGCATTGATCTAAAAAGTAAATTAGAATCTAACGTCTTCAAAACAGATGAACAGACTATAAACAAAGAACCAGCCAACCAACTTTTCAGAGACGGAAGGCGCCTGGTCGTGGCTTTACTCCAGTGATCTCTTCAGGCTTGTGGTGCAGAAGACTGTGTTTTCATTTATCTTTGGCTTTATTGTCCAACATGCACAACAGCAGGCTCCTGCATGTGCAGGCATAGCCCCTCTTCCTGTTTGCATCCGAGAAATAAACCCTCACAGGAGATCAGGAAAGAGGAATTCAGATGAGCAAGACACTTATCAACAGATAGATTGAACGATATCAGCAATGCGCGCGCGCGCGCGCACACACACACACACACACACACACACACACACACACACACACACACACACACACACACACACACACACACACACACACACACACACACACACACACACACACACACACACACACACACACACACACACACACACACACACACACACACACACACACACACACACACACTTATGCACACACACACACACACACACACACACACACACACACACACACACACACACACACACGACCACTGTGCAGACCCTTGTCTATTGACAACTGCCGTTTCATGGACCTTTAAGAGTCTTGGGCTCATGGGAAGTAATCCGTTTACTTACAGGACAATCGCTGGAAAATCAGGATTCTCTCTCTTTTCCGTCACCCCTCCCCTTCCCTCTGGTCCCTCATAATCTGTATTCTGAGAGGGATTTTTGTGTTGTTGTTTGTTTGTTTGTTGTTTTTGTGGTTTTGTCGGTTTTTTCCCCCCCCTAGAATGGACGATTTGAAGATTTAGAAAGAAAAGAAAAGAAAAAAAAACAGGATATAGAACGCACATAACGTTTTGTATGTAGACCGGCTTCAAATGTGCCGCTATTAAGCTAACAAAACAAACGAGGATTTTTTTTTTGTTCCGGCCTTTCTTGGATATTGTAGGTCTGGTGTAGCAACCTGATTTTTGCCTAGTTAGTTTCTACCCCGGGGGTCAAATCTGGCTGGTACAGAACTGAGTCTCCAAGTGGGCTTTCCTTAGTGGATACAGGATGGGTGATTCTAGCTAGCTTCAGGCGTACATTTGGCGCCGCTAGAGTAGACATGTACCGGGGGCAAAAATCAGAGGGAGACAACGCGTGTCTTTCCATTGCAAAAAGAGTTACATTTTCTCAGTATATGACGAATAGATCCAGAGAGTCAGATATTTATTCTGGAGCGCACGCCAGGTTAGCGGTAGGGATATGGACTGGGGGGCACCTTTCCACTACCATGTTTCGGCTCTCTCTCTCTCTCTCTCTCTCTCTCTCTCTCTCTCTCTCTCTCTCTCTCTCTCTCTCACGAGATTTCGTCTTGGCTTAAACGACCTGAATATAAAGTAAATACAAAGAAAATATCAAAGCATGTCCTGTTTGTAACCAACTTGAGAACGAACTCCACTTTCTATTGAGATGCAATGCATATATGCCTTTCAGAGAAAATACATACTGAAGCACAGACAATTTCAGAACGTGGACTTTTTTTAAACTAAAACTATTACTTGCGAACGAAAATGGGCATATTACAAGAGATATTGCT
This sequence comes from Conus betulinus, assembly GCA_016801955.1. Classification (NCBI taxonomy): domain Eukaryota; kingdom Metazoa; phylum Mollusca; class Gastropoda; order Neogastropoda; family Conidae; genus Conus; species Conus betulinus. Next base: position 354,266 of record JADBJO010001146.1, on the reverse strand, counting down.
ATGTATATTTATTATGCACTGAAAAAAAAGAGAACTCGTATCCCACACAGTATGGATAATTAGTTACCCTAACAAATTTACATTATTAGTACATCGAAAAATATACTTTTGTTGTTGTCATTTCTCCTTTTTCTCTTTATGTGTGCACTGTACTTTACATTGTTATAGGCCGGAGGCTTGAAACATTAAAATTGTGTTCAGTTGTTAAGTGTGCCCACCAGTACCATCTGTCCTATTCAATCGTGGAGCGGTATGTTGTTGTAGGTATGTTCATTAGGGGTCACGGATGATGCCCGATGTTTTTGTTCAGCGTTATAGCTGTTACTAACGGCTGTAACGGTCTGTAACGGTTTTTCTTTCTTTTTGAAATATCTCAGAAAGTACTTGGCCGATCTTTCTGGAAATTAGTAGGTATGTTCATTATGGGTCACGGATGATGGCCGATGTTTTATTTTATCGTTATAGCTGTTGCTAACGGCTATAACAGCCTGTAAGCGTTTTTCTTTTTATGGAATATCTCAGAAAGCACTTGGCTGCTCTTTCTGAAATTTGGAGGTATGTTCATTATGGATCACGGATGATGCCCGATGCTTACTTTACCGTTATAGCCGTTACTAACGACTATAACGGCCCATAACGGTTTTCTCTTCTTTATGGAAAATCTCAGAAAGCACTTGGCCGATCTTTATAAAAATTTGTAGGTATGTTTATTATGGGTCACAGATGATGGCCGATGTTTACCAGACTAGCCCTTACTAACAGCTATAACCGTCCAAAACGGGTTTTCCTCTTTATGGAATATCTCACGCGCGTATTCAAGATAAACTGGGAGTACATTTATATGCTTTGCATCTTGTTATTATTCAGACGGCTTTTGCGCTCACGTGTTCCGTTCTGATTTCAGAGTAGTTCAGATTCATCACAGGATCTTTTCCGACTTCACTGCAATGACCCCAGGATGATTTGTCCCAGTCAGATAGGTTAGGGTTATTAATCTGGAGCAATGTCGGATAAAGCCTTGGTAAGCGTACCCTAGACAGAATGGTGCCCTGTGGTTCATCTGGAGCTCATAGGATTGCGCATCCGAGTGGACGTGGCTGAGTCAAGTGATGAATGTACACTGGCTGAAACTTACACACTTCGCTTTATTCCGCCATGCTCGAATGTTTGTGTGGGCAGGAGGGAGAAGAGAGGACAGGTGGGGGAGGGGGGGTGGAGTTGGGTTGGGAGTAGAGACACGTTAGACTGGACTAATCATACGCTCGGTGTGTGTGTGTATGTGTGTGTGTGTGTGTGTGTGTGTGTGTGTGTGTGTGTGTGTGTGTGTGTGTGTGCCTGTGTGTGTGTGTGTGAGTGAGTATGTGTGTATGTGTGTGTGTGTGTGTGTGTGTGTGTGTGTGTGTGTGCGTGCGTGTGTGTGTGTGTGTGTGTGTGTGTGTGTGTGTGTGTGTGTGTGTGTGTGTGTGTGTGCGCGTGCGCACGTGTGTGTGTATGTATGTGAACAGTCCAATGTGTTGACATGGTGTATCAGGAGTTCATAAAAGACGATCTGATGTGCGGAGACAGGTGCAAGCCCGCGTGCAAGTGAGTAACAAAAATCACGAACAGGGTGAGTCGACAGGAGTCACCAGGTAACAAGTGCACACTACACTCAACAAGAGTTTAAAGGTCACCTGTGCGTATTATTGTGGCGAACATGAGGACTTGGCGAACATCAGAACTACAAGTGATAAATAAACCATCCACCCACGTCTCTCTCTCTCTCT
>JADBJO010001146.1:335000-337500 GCA_016801955.1 Conus betulinus | reverse complement strand
GGCTGGGGTTCGAACCCATGACCCTCTGGACATGCTCATTTTCCACTTAACGACTCGAACTCTAACCACTGAGCCACTGAGGCACCTGATATTTGTAGGGAAATTTAAGCGTTATGAAGTTCACTTTTGTTCCTCCTTGACCAGATCCAGCTTGAACACCTCTCTGCCATTTCTGCCATTGCTATCAGGGCTCTGGATTTTTCCCTCCCTGCAACTGAGAGCTGTTTCATGAGGCTGTATGCAGACGTTCCTACAACCCCCCTAGCTCCAATTTCTGCAGCGAGGACTTTGACCTGATAGCCTTCTCTCCTCAGGCTGTTTGCCAGATCAGCATACTTTTCAGTCTTGTAGATTTGAGCTGCCTCCATTCTGTTCTCATATGGCACCGTGAGCTCGATCGTGATCAGGAGCTTGGTTGACTGAGAGTGGACTACTATGTCTGGTCTCATGCCAATCTTGCTGATGATCTCTGGGTGACTCTTCCATTCTGGGAGGCCTGCAGTGCACTCCCAGTCATCTGCCCCGTCCAGCAGACTCTGCCTGCATGTTCCGAGTGGCACTGTTGTTCTTGGCCATGATTTGCTACCTCCAGCGTGAAGAATGTTGCGGGTGCTTTTGGAGTCCTGACTTTCCCTGGTGCAGATGCCGTATATCATCAGAGGCCATAGGAGCTTTGGTATCAGCATGAACTGCAGACACCAGACCTTGTATTTGCCAGGGAGCCCACACTGGTCAATGGTCTCCAAGCCTTCTTCCGACATCTGTTTGGTTTCTTTTGCTCTTTGTGTGTCTTTCAGGGTATCATCATACCATCTTCCAAGGCTCTTGAAACAATTGCCAGCAAGAATATGTCACAAATACATTCTGTTTTCGGTTACATTTTCCCATCAAATTTCCCTGCCCTTAATTAATCACATTCCAGCAGCATCCTACTCTGAATCTGATTTTCAACAGCCTGGAAAAAATCAGCAATACACGGTTCGTTACTATTCCATTTATATCTAGAAGTATAAAACTTAGCTAACAAAAGAATAAGATCTCATTTAGCTAACAAAAGAATAAGATCTCATTTTTTTAACTCTCCTCTTTCACCTCGAACAAGATGTCAGATTAGTACAGATTTCACCGGTATTGTTTATCAATCTTTCAAGGCTGTTTTAGTAGACACCTGTGATATGACAATTCAAAAGTGAATGTACACTACCGGTATTGTTTATCAATCTTTCAAGGCTGTTTTAGTAGACACCTGTGATATGACAATTCAAAAGTGAATGTACACTTATTTCTTCACCCTTGTCACAAAAAGCACACAGGGCAATATACAAAATTTTGCGATAGACAAAAAAAACTAAAAAATTTAGCTGTAAGGCAAAAGCATGTATAGCAGAAACACAGGTTTAATAAGACTTTAATTAAATGGACCAGTAAATTAAAGGGGCGGGGGGGGGGGGGGCAAGAGAGAGAGAGAAAGAGATAGAGACAGACACAGAGAGAGTCGAGGTAAGACGAGACAAGACGAGACAGACAGACAGACAGACAGGCAGTTAGACAGACGGAGAGACAGACAGACAACGGACAGAGACAAACAAAGATACTGACAGCATCGGAGACAGAAAAATCGAGGGTCTGGGGGGGGGGGGGGGGGGGGGGGGGGGATCTTAAATGATGCACAGAACAGTAAATAGCAAATAACGAACAAGTAGGATAACTTTCATCATGGGATCAAAAGTTACCCTACTTGTTCGTTATTTATAGAGTCTGAGGTCGAACCCCAAAATTAAAACGACTAACTAGTCAAATTTTGAAAAGAGAGGGTTAGTTTACCGCAAAGGACACAGACAAACAAGAGTACAGAACTATATGTATATATGCTTCGTTTTCCGCCCTCAGTCATTGTTTTGAGACTAACTAGTCAATAAAGACTCCTATAATTACCGAAACAGGTTCAGCCTAAAATAGTTTTATTTGAGGTTAATTTCAAGCGTGCATCTAACGTCAGCTGGGTTTGTCTGTAAATGAGTTTCCTGTCGCAAATGTAAGATCCCACTGGAACAATTCTGTTGTGTAAAATTACATTTTGATTAAAACGGTTTTCCATGTGTACGCGTGCATGTGCGCTATTTACTTTCTAATCAATAAGTTGTTCCAGATATGTAAGATCTGTGTGTGCGTGTGCCCATGTATGTGTGTGTGTGTGTGTGTATGTGTGTGTGTGCGCGCGCGCTCTTGCGTGCATGTGTGTGTGTGTGTTTGTGTGTCTGTCTGTCTGTCTGTCTGTGTCTGTGTGTTTGTACTCATTAAATATGTGTGTGTGCGTGTGTGTGTGTGTGTGTGTGTGTGTGTGTGTGTGTGTGTGTGTGTGTGTGTGTGTGTGTGTGTGTGTGTGTGTGTGTGTGTGTGTGTGTGTGTGTGTGTGAGTAAAGATATGGTCAGTATATTCAAAACGTTTGACATAAAAATTAATAATTTTTTTAAATCATATTTCCTAAGATGCAGACAG
>JADBJO010001146.1:315000-330000 GCA_016801955.1 Conus betulinus | reverse complement strand
CATCAATTGTATATTATATCAATGTACCAAAGTGTTCATACAAATTCTAAGGTAACAGTCAGATATATGGGACCAAGGGCATGATAGTGGGGGAGAAGGGGAAGTTTACAGACTACATAATATGTACACTGAGCGTAAAAACATTTAGATGCTTGTTGTCTTGTTCACTGCGCATTCATGGCTTTAGAAATGATAGCAAACGGGAGAGAAAAAGTGATATATTTTTACGTCGTCGTCGTTGTTACTGCTGCTGTTATTGTAGTCGTTGTATTAGTATTTGTTAACATAGTTGTCGCTGTCGTAGTAGTAGTAGTAGTAGTAATGATAATGACAGAGTGTAGTAGAAGTTGTTGTTGTTGTTGTTGTAGCAGTGGTAGTAGCAGTAGTGTAGTATTAGCAGTTGTTTTTTGTTTTTATTAGAATGTCAACGTAGCCCGTCATCATAACCGTGGTCGTTGTGGTGGTGGTAGTAGAAGTAGAAGTAGTAGCAGTAGTAGTAAACAGGAGTAGGAGTAGAAGTGGAAGTGGTGATAATGGTGGTAGTAGTAGTGGTAGTCGTTGTTGATGTTGTTGTTGTCGTCGTTGAACAGTATTCGTCTTCGTCGTGGCAGTGGTAGTAGCAATAGCAGTAGTCGTATCGTCGTCGTCGTCGTCGTCATCGTCATCGTTGTCACGATAGAAGAAGCTGTCTGGTTAGTTCTTCACACCCACACCAAAACACGGTTGTTTGTGTGTGTGTGTGTGTGTGTGTGTGTGTGTGTGTGTGTGTGTGTGTGTGTGTGTGTGTGTGTGTGTGTTGTGTGTGTGTGTGTGTTAAATATAAACGCCAACCGTTCAATATCGGGCGCGTTTGACTGTTTTGAATCCTGTGATCGCTTCGCTTTGTCATATGGTAATTGGTCGCATTAAAAATGCAACTCAACATAATTTCCAGGACCAAGGTGAAGCCAGCATGCTGATACGTCTCCATGCCCAGTCTGGGGAAGCTCCGACGAAAATAGTGGATTTGAATGTGGATCAACACAGACAACGCATACACGCGAATGCGTGCGCGCACGCACACACACACACACACACACACACACACACACACACACACACACACACAACACACACACACACACACACACACACACACACACACACACACGCGCGTGCGCGCACACACACACACACACGCACGCACGCACACACGCACGCACACAGACACACACACACACACACACACACACACAGACACTTCTATCACATTTTATTCTAGAGAACGCAATGCTACAATAAGAGAGAGAGACTTCTGTCATTGAAACAATGCTACATAATTGTTTGCCATTCTGTATTTGTAAGTACTCGTTATACTTTTATGTTTTTCTTTAAAATATTATTGTCCTTTTCATATTGGGCTAAGTCAGTAAAACCATCTCTCTCTCTCTCTCTCTCTCTCTCTCTCTCTCTCTCTCTCTCTCTCTCTCTCCAGCGACCCAGATCCAGACCAAACACACCATGGACACGGACAAGCGCACTCCACAAGTCCTTCCGCAGAGGAGCTGCGAAAGTCCGGGGGTCATTCGCAGGCTGGGGGTCAAAATCTGGTGGTCGGTATGCTCAAAGCCTTCACCCAGGAAACCTCCATGCATGGCCTGGGGCGGGTGGTGTCCTCCCGCTACGTCTGGCTACGTGCTGCTGTCTGGGCTCTCTTTGTCCTGGCTGGGGCAAGTAAGGCTTGTGTGTACAGTGGAACCTGTCGGAAACGAGCTCCTCCTCATTTTGGCTATGTAGAGGGAGTCTGTGTTAGGTGGAAGATTTCGTGTACACAAAGAGAAAATATAGTTACCTCCGTTTCATTCCTTCACTACTCTTCCATCTCAGCAAATTTGGAAAAAGAAAGCTGTAAGTTCCGAGAGGCAATCCAGACAAACCACATTACAGGACACAACACGATGCATTTCGACTTTTCGGGTCTTCTTTAGGCAAAACAGAAAACATCCAGCACAAGGAAAACGAAGAACGAGCAACCACTTATCTTCTCATATTCTTCGTTTTCATTTACCTCAGTGGGTTTTTTGTTGTTGAGTTTTTTGTTTTTGTTTTTGTTTGTTTGTTTTTTTTTGTCTTGCCTGAAGAAGACTATCGTGTTTCCATAATGTGGATTGTCAAGCAGAACTAATAACTTTCCTTTTTCAAATTTGCTTCAATTTCTGTTTTCAGTCCCCTCGCCTTGAAACTTCCCTTTTAGTTTAAAAGAAGGGGCCAGGGGTCACTGTATTAGCAGGAAAGGAGCCTAAAGAACATATGTTTGACCTTCTACTGAAGGGAACAACAAGTTACCAAACAGACACAATGGATTTTGACCGATTGGTCTTCTTCAGACTGGACAGACGAGTAAAACAAGTGTGAAAAACAAGCAAGTGACACAGAATGGTTCTTAAATTTTTCGATGCCAGTAGAAAAATGTGTGAAAGTTATGCGCTCTTGGATTGACTAGTAAGTCGAGTAGGGAACTAAAGAGAAAAGGGAAAAAGAAGAGGGGAGGAAAGGGTACTTGGCATATAGCAATGATAATAGTCATGATATTTGTAAATTACAGTGATAATGATAATGATGATGATGATAACAAGATCAAATGACCATACTAACAACAACAGCAATAACAACAACACGTTAGTAGACAAGCATTGAAACTGATCTTTAATCATCATGATAATTGCCCCTAGTTACTGGTTCTCATTCGTTGTATTTTTCATGTTTTTAACCTTTGATCCTCAGATAAATTACAGTCTTTTATTTCAATGGAAATTTTTGTCTGCACTGGATAATCGTGCTTCTCTATAGGAGTCATATGTTCCCCTGGGTGAGAGGTTGTCTACCCTGTAATGAATATGCGTTCTGATTTTTGTTTCATTTAGGATGTTCTCCTTTTAATTCAGATGACTGCCAGGACTTTAATTACAAGCCTGATGACTCTTCACACCGAGCGAAACAACTATGACTTGCAGACTGTAATTCTGGTGAAACCATTGACTTGCAAAGTGCTCAATGAAGAAACCATGTTATTTTTACCTTTCATCGAAAAGAGAGAGAGGAAGGGAGAGAGAGAGAATGAATGAATGAATGAATGAATGATTTATTCAATAAGGCCAAGGCCCATCTGAAGGGGGTCAAATCTATGAAAAATAAACAACAATAAGAACATCAAAAAAATCAAAATAATCAGTTCACTGAAACAATGTAAAATGTACAGACATATTCTCTACTCGCCGTTATTGAGAAAAGGCTGTGATACGTTGAAATGATTTATATAGATAAATTGCAAAACTTCTTATTGTATTTTCATTTTTTTGTTTGACAATAGCAATACTAAACGAAAACTAGATGGTCTACAATAAAATTTTGATGGAATAAATTTACTTCTTAGGTCAGTTAACACTGGACAGCTAAATACAAAATGAATTTCATCTTCAATTGCTGAACGACATAGGCGACATATTGCAGTTCCATTTCCGCCATATCTATATCTCTGGGAGTGCACGGCAATGTCAGATACGCCAAACCTAAACTTGGTTAATGCTGCCCTTACAAAAACTACACAAAGACAATGAAACGTATGGTTCAATCAAGTGATTGACTTTAAACAATCTGTACAATGAAAACCTGTCACTCGTCCGAATATGGGACTCCCAATCCTGCCACCTACAATCTATCATACGTTGCTTGAAACAAGCCAAAAAACTATTGCACACCCGACCCCCTGATCATCCACACGTAATAAAAAAACCATAATTACATAAGCAGTTACGTACGCTACTTGCCCATGTTTGCTTACCTCTTTGATCGAGTATATACATATTCTTATAAGCCAGAGCAGGTAGTCTGTTATCATTCATTTGAACTACCTTTAACCAGTACCTAATACTTTTCGTGTAAGCGTTTAAGAAAAGAGGATATCTTCCAAGTTCTCCGTATATAAATCATTGGGAGTCTTTTGATCAACATGCAAAAATTTTTTCATAGCAAATAAATGTACCTTTTCAATTTCTTGATTATTATTCAAGCCCCATATCTCAGCTCCATATAGAGCCACTGGTTGAACTTGTGTATCGAATAGTTTAAAAAAATATACTTGGGGAGTGGTTTTTAAACTTATACATTAAGGACAAAATGCAAACAACAGATTTTTTTTTTTTTCGCTCGACTGACCAAATCTTGGCAAGTAAACCTAAAACTAAGCTTAGTTGAAAAATATAATCCCAAATATTTATATGCATTCACCACAGACATCTGACTACTTCCATATAACCATGTTTCACGTGCCGCTAGATACCCACCTTTACGAAAAACTATGATGTTAGATTTTTCCATGTTCACTTTTAGCTCCAGTCTTTCCGCTGCCGCATATAACTGATTTAACTGATTCTGTAGACCAATCAGAGTTTCAGACAATAACACAATATCATCTGCAAAAAGCATAATAAATATTTCTACTAAATCAAATGTTACTCCATGTTTACCATTTTCATTAATTTCTTTGAGCCAAATCATTAATAAAAAGTGAAAACAAAACGGGACTACACACATCGCCCTGTTTTACTCCTCTTGTACATTTTATTAGATCACTAACTCTAGCACCACATTTAATTCTAGCTTTGACATCCTGATACATACATACTCTATACAACGGTAAAGTTTTCCCTTTATTCCGCTATTTTCTAAGTATTGGCCATAAAAGTTTTCTCGAAATCGAATCAAAAGCTTTTTCAAAATCTATAAAAGCTACGTACAATTTTCGATTATTTGCGAACTGCTTTTGTACAGCTGCCAAAAGAGTAAAATATGATCAGTCGTTGAATAATCTTTTTTAAACCAGCTTGATGTTCACCGGTGATATTATTCATTTCAACCCAATTTGAAAGTCTACTGTTTATAACTGAACTATAAAGTTTACTTGATATATTACATAAGGAAATTCCCCTATAATTGTTAGTATTGTTGACTTTCACCTTTTTTATATAAAGGCATAATCATAAACTCTGACCAGCCCTCTGATACATTCCTTTGTCAAACAGCGCATTGAACAATTTCACTAAAAAAAAGTCAACAGCACATCCCCCCAAATTCTTAAAGAATTCCCCTATCAAGCCATCGGGCCCAGGAGCTTTTCGATTTTTCAACTTCCTGATTGCTGATAGAATTTCTTCCTTTGTGATAGGTTGGTCCATGTAATCAATGTATACGTCATCTACAACATTCTGAACTGCTTGAGGCGGGTCATCTTTCTCTAACACTAATTTAAAATGTTGGTGCCATTCCTCGATAGTAATATTATTTCGAGGCTGTGATCTCTTTTTGTATACTGAACGCAGTGATTTCCAAAACTCTTCTTGATTATTCACAGAATTTAGTATTTTCATAAACTGAAAATCATTATACAGCTTCTGCTTTCTAAGCAATAAATTTTTATATTCTCTCCTCGCTTTACAAAAAGCTGCTGCCCCATCCTCTTTATCAGACGTTTTCCTAAATATTCTTTAAAAATCTGCGCGGCTTTAATTTCTCTGCCTTGCATTCTGTATCATACCAGACATTCTCTCTGCTTGAATCGTTAACGCAAATACGCCGTTTCATACAGTCTGCAACATCTTTCACAATATCATTGAACATGTGCAACGCATTGTTTACATTAACATCAATAGACATTGTTGCTGATGAAAGCTTTTCACGAATGTGCTCGGAGTTCATCATATCACAAAAATGTTCAGCATGATCATTATTCCACACAAATTTTTTCTACATATTCCTTTTCATCAAAACTTCCAACTACACCTAATCCAGCATCAGACATGTTCATACAAAATTCCAAAGGCATATGGTCGGATTCAATTTTATCTGTAACAAACATACTACAATGCTTAGTTACATAGTCAAACAAATCATACGAAGATACAAAGTAATCATTAACGCTAAGCCCTGAATCAGAAATGTATGTGAAACGACCGTTCTGGTCGCCATTACATACACCATTTAACATAAATAATCCCAGAGTACTACACATGTTCAAAAAAGATTTTCCATAGGTATTCAAAACTCTGTCCTCCGAACGTCTGTTGACAGTCACTCTATCACTGTTCTTAAAATAAGAGTACATCGTAACTTCATCACTGTACTCAGGGATAATATTCGCTGTTCTGGCATTAAAGTCACCACTCATCAGTAACGATAACTCCTGTATAGATATAAAATGATCAATCAAAAACAATCTTCTAACTGGCTAATTCCATTTTCAACATCAAATGCAGCATAGTAGGGTGAGTGTTCTGGAGGAACGTATGCACAAATATACAGAACATTTTTTGAAAAATTAAATAATGTTTTGTCAAGCACAAACAGCAAAAAATCCCATTACCCACGTCGAGTCGCTTCACATTTGCAACAAGGCTATTTTTAATCAAACATATTACCCCCCCCCCCCCCCCTGAACGCCTTACCTTGTGTGACAATTTGACGGCAGGCTGAATGAAAGCCGTGTGCTCAGTGAGCACTGTATTGATGAAATCTTCCATGAAAGTTTCTACCAAACAGATAAAATCAAACCAAGATACATACTGTACAAAAACAGAATCTGAAAGCTTAGACATTAAACCGCTGACGTTCCAGTGTAGAAACTTGTGTATTCTTTATATTTGCTATCATCCGTAACTAAATTTTCCGATTTATTATCAAATTCATCTTCAGTATTTGTCAGCCCATTTGTCAGCCCATAACTATTTCCCGAAAACCCCCACGTCACTCGTGGTCACACACGCACACGTTTCACTGTCCATGGTCAACATATCCGCGCGCGCGCGCGCGTGGCAGTGAGTTCGCTGTAGCGGCATGAATTGTCTCATCACTTCCACGTGCACAGAAGATACGCTGTCCTGTCACACTCGCTGACACCGGTGACTGTCTTTGTTTGTCTACCTTTCTTGGATTGAGTCTATGGGCAAAACAGCGTCGGTTCTTGATCCAGGGGCGGCCACACCTCTAGGTGAGCGCGATGATGTCGGTCTCCTGCTCGTTAAGGACGAACTTCTTTCCGTCTATCAGCAGGTGGTCGTAGATCATCGTTGCCCGTTTCTGCTGGTCCTTGGCCGCCTTAAGGTGAGGAGACAGCTTCTTCCTGATCGTTCTGACCCGCGGAGAAAAGTCCTCGCCGATGAACACATTGCTTCCTCGAAGATTTCTTTTCGCTTTCAAAATTTTCACTCTTTCCTTGTAGAATGTGCATCGAGCAACGATGGGCGAGTTGGGTTTTGCACTCAGTCGGTGAACTCTATCAAAACTTATGTCGTCGCTCAGTTTTAACTTGTTGGAAATCAAGTCTTTCAGCAAGTGTTCACAGTCTTCACTAGTCTCATTGGTCTCTGTCTGGGTATACCGTGCACAATAATGTTATTCCGCTTAGAACGGTCCTCTAACTCACTGGTCTTCATCTCCAAATTTTGCACGCTCTCTTGAAGTTTCTTGTTTGTTTCTGCCAGCTCATCATTTGACCGCCTGAGAGAGCCACCTCACTTTTCAGTGTTTCGACCTCCTTCAGACCGGCAAAGAATTCTTTAATTTCGCTCAGGTCTTCTCGAAGGCTATCAAACTTATCGCTCATGCAAGACAGCATCGATAAGGCAGGTTCAAAAACAGTGTCACTATCAACTCTCTGCTGCATGGACGACTGCGCACTGTCCCCCTGGTTCCTCTGGCCTCTCTCCACACTCAGTCTCCGGCCACCACTGGAACCGGTCAAACATGTCTGCTTGGTGTCTCTCTTGGGAGGTCCGGGATTTGACTCGACGTCGCCACACTGCATCAAAAGGTTGCTGAAGAAAATCACAGTGAGGAGCAACCCCCCACTACGACACCGCCCGCTCGGCTTGTCACTCTCAATGTCGACATCGCATGGCTATCTTTTCTTTGGCACGGCGACACATAAAATTGATGTAGACTGCCACGAAGGAGCCACATCTTGCTCTGAAACTCAGAGCCACCTCCAGCATGATGCGTTAGCTGCACTCTGTCCACATTTCAAAACTGTACGTAACTGGTAAATCGGGTAATTTTACCATAAACTGGACATACACCGGAACACGTCCGACTCCGTTTAAGTTCCGTGAACTCCCCCGAGGAGAGAGAGAGAGAGAGAGAGAGAGAGAGAGAGAGAGAGAGAGAGAGTCTGTCTATTTATCTGTCTGCCTGTTTGTCCATCTGTAAAAATGCCCGTGCTTGTATATGTTCTGTTCAACGCCAAATCTCCCAGTTTCAAAACACTCCCGATGGCGAAGGGATTCATGTCTTGCAAGCAATGTGTATTAGACTCATCAGCAACATCAACCAACAGCCATCTAGGCGGTTGATGATACTCATTTCTGTCCAAATTTGTTTGATGGATACATTTTTTTTTTCTTACTGCGAACATTTCTCATGAGAGAGAGAGAGAGAGAGAGAGAGAGAGAAGGAGAGGGAGAGTGAGGCAGTAGGTTATCGATAGCATCACCATAACAGGGTCTCCGCTTCGTAACAAACACATTGCAACGAATTATTCAGAACCCCAGTCAACAAACAATGAGACCCACTCGCCTTTTCAAACGACCGCATGAATAAAACAGAACCGCCGCAGACTACCCTCAAAGAAGGCTGAACGCAGTTGTTGACGATGCACGTTCTCTCTAGAGCTGTTCGTTTTGTCTTTGCTGGCGTTAGGAGGGTCATGAAACCATCCCGATTGCGGCTCACGTGTTGCTGTGTTTAGCAGCCCGTTGATGGTTTAGTGTTCTTGGCAATGATCGCCATTCGCGCAGCTCAGTGTCGTTGTCAACGATCGGCGTTCATTCAGCTAAACGTTGTTGTCAACGATCGATGTACTCACTAGATTTTTTTGGGGGGGGGTCTTCTGTCATTGTGCTGAGACACGAGTAGTTGGAGTTTTGTGGTTAGTGAGGTTGTATTGATGTCGTTTATGATTGATGTTCTCCCGAGATTATTTTCCAAACAATGCGATGGCTCTCAAACTATCCGATTGCAGCTGGTACAGACGCCTAACCCCAGTCCAGCCACACACACGCAAACACACTTACTCGCACGCGCACGCGCACGCGTGCGCACACACACACACACACACACACACACACACACACACACACACACACACACACACACACACACACACACACACACACGCGCGCGCGCGCGCGCGCGCGTGCACACACACACACACACACACACACACACACACACACACACACACACACACACGCAAGCACACACACACACGCGCGCGCACGCACGCACGCACGCACGCACGCACAGACACACAGACACACAAACACACACACACACACACACACACACACACACACACACACATTGCAACACAACACCCCATGAATCATGTAAATGCACGTACGGATTCCCGTAACAAAACTGCAGCGGGGAAATCAGACAAGAAAATATAGCCACATCAAAAGAGACATGCCCGGAGACAGACACCCACACAGACAGAACCAGAGACAGACACCCACACAGACAGAACCCAGACAGAGAGACAGACACCCACACAGACAGAACCAGAGACAGACACCGTGAGAGACAGGACCAGAAACAGACAGGCAGAGAGACGAGGCGGGATCGTACACACCCAAAGGGACAGGGGGAAAACTCTGACACGCATAGCGACAGGGACAAATTCAGACACAGAGAAAAAAAAAAGTCAGGCTTGCACAGAGGCAGGACCGGGAGAGACAGACGCCCTGAGAGACCGTGCCGGAAGGCAGCAGACAACTAACCAGTGATGGCCAACACAAAATTAATGACAGACAGAGAACCAGACTGTATAGTCAATCAGCTGAAGAGTTTCCAAAGGTGAGAGCTGAAAGCTTTCAAACAAACAGAACACGCAAATAGTTCGTGCATTACAAATCAAGCGATGACAGAGAACCAATAAACATATCACAGCCTGACGGCTGCCAACACAGTCCCAATCTTCAATTATGCATTGGAAAGCAATGAAGAGAAAACCCACACAAAAAAAATTGTACAATTGTGCACTTACAGGATAACCTAAACCCTGTTTTAAGATCCTAATCTGAACTTCGTAAGGGACGCAAAAAGTGCAATCATCAAATTTTATTTAGAACACAATAAAATGGAAAAGTGTACACACACACACACACACACACACACACACACACACACACACACACACACACACACACACACACACACACACACCAAAATCATTGAAATTCAAATGGCCTTAGTATTGCGTTTCTCTTGAGTTTCAGAATAGAATCCTTGTTTGAAATATACGAGCGTCATTGGTACAAACAGAAGCAAACACTTGGGGGGCACGTGATTAGTGAGAGAAGCTCACTGTTTTGTAGGACGGGTGTGTTCCCGATATATACGGCAGACCAGGAGTTGGCAGACAGGAAGAAAAGGCGCTTGGCTCTGGCCGAGTTGGTAATTTATTTTCAACACAGCTTTATTTTTCTGCCCCGCGCGAGACACTTGGTGAAAGGGCGAACTAACAAGGTTTACACATTTATAATCCAAAATTTTTGTTACTGTAGACCGAGCAGAGGTATGTATCAAACTTGAGTACTAGTTAACTAGGGAAAATTAAATACCCAGAAAGTGATGACGTTATCTGTGCACAATTTTGTGTGTGTTGTCATTGTTCTTATATTGCCTGACCACTTGCGTACAAGCTTTCATGCCATATCTACAATATCTACAGGAAAATAAACCTAGTCGAGTTTTGTATTAAAAGAATTGTCGGGAATTCGCCAATTCAGACATTTCAAGAGCGCAGCTATATTACATTTTTCATGACAACCACTAAATATCAAACCGACAGCCCCATTTGTAATGGCCGCTCAACAATGCCGAACACACATTGTTGCCAGACCGGCTTTACACAGATGACATTCAGTTCGCCGAGTACAGCGCGGTTAGCTGGCTGGTGGGGAGCGGCCTGCAGAAAACACCCCTTTCACTGACCTGCATTCACGGCTTGGCCTCTGCAGCTGCGGGCGAGCTGTAAACTCCCCTGCCTTTCAAAACTAAGTAACTCGCTCTGAACAGTCGTATCAACCTTGAGGGTTAAGAAAGGAAAACCTAGTTTTTCGTGCGGCCAGGTCGTGGTCGATTTTGATATAGCGCAGACAGAAATCTGCTGGGGATTCTGTTGGTTAGAATAGTTATTGATTCCCTGTGGAAAACCTCAGCAGTCCAACCACTGACAACAACTGCTACCCTCCTGAAAACTTAATTCCCGTTTGAAGGTTTACAAAAGAAACTTTACCCCATGCAACTGCCGGGTATTTTAAAAGAACGGCGAGAAATGTGGCATTTGTGCTGTTAACAAGGAAGGAAATGAACTGCCTCTGTGGTGTCATGCAGCCACCAACGAAGTGAATGAAAAAGTGATGATGAGAACGCGCACAAACAAAACAGCTTTCCTTGTGTATGTTTTTTTTGTGTGTTGTGTTATTGTACCTTTATAGCCGTTGCTAACTGCTATAACGGACCATAACGTCCATGCAGGTCGGGGAAAGGTTATTCACAGATCATGCCCGATGTAACGTGAAGCAGTCGGTAATATCAGCCATTGCAGCTTGAAGTCTCAAGACTAGTTGAAGTCCTCAAGGAAAACGGATTGGAAACACAAACGAGAATCAACTCTTTCAGATCCATCCAGTCTTAACGGAACTCCTCCATCTGTCTCCCAGAAACACACAAATGAATAGTGTTTCGAGTGTAGTCACGCTTAGTTTATATATTTTCATGTATTAAAAGAGCGAGGTGGCTTTGTGTAAGGTACTATAAAACAAACCACCCATGGTTGAATGCATTATAGGGATGTGTACATGCACACAAACATACTGCAAATTCAAGGAAGAAATGGTTTTAAATTCGTCCACTTGTCTTTTTTTTTTTTAATAGATATTAATCATTTTCACTCACATGCATCAACAAAAACTGATTCCATGTAATCATTCCCTTGTGCGTGCGCGCGCGTGTGTGTGTGTGTGTGTGTGTGTGTGTGTTGACAGGTGTGGCGGCCCTATAATGTCATCAAGGTCATCCTGATTTTTGGCACCTACCCTGTGGCCACGGTGGTCAGTCTGGAATACGCGGTGAGTACGTCATAAAAACAAATGACGTCATATGTTCACATTTTTCATGATGCATACTTGGAATACCCACGGCTCTGGACTCGAGCTGTCAGTAGACAAAAGGACTTTGATTCCTCACACACACACATACACACACACACACACGCACGCACACGCGCGCGCGCGCGCGCGCGTACGCACGCATGCAAGCACGCACGCATGCAAACACACACATACATACACACACGTGCTGGCGCGCACACACACACACACACGCACATGCACACACGCATATGCACACATACACATACACACACACACACACACACACACACACACACACACACACGCACGACGGACGGACGCACGCACGGACGCACGCACGGACGCACGCGCGCGCGCGCGCACACACACACACACACACATACACACATACATACACACACGCGCGCCCGCGCACACACAGGCGCGCATGCACACACACACACACACACAAAAAAATCACACACACACGCACACACACACACACACATCCCCCACCCCTGCTCCCAAACTCACTTCTCTTCAATCATCCCTTTCCAGTCGCTCAATCGGAGGAAGGGGACACAGTGAGACAGATAAACCAAGAGAGAAGGAGGAGGGGGAAGCTGGAAGATTGAACCCGGAATGAGAATGCATTCCGAGAGTGTCGAACGACTCTGGCGCTATAAGCATTGGGAAGGAAGAGGTTGTCGTTCGTAACAGTAGTGAAGAATAACTGCTTAAGGACAGTCTGTGAGTGCGCGCGCGCGCGCGCGCGTGTGTGTGTAGAAATGTTTCGTCTGTATGCTTATTGCTTTGATATTTGAAGAGGGAGGGAGAGAGATGGTGGGCAAAGGTGCAAAGGGATACAAGATTGTATATAATGGGCAGAATGTATTTTAATGGGCTGGCTCTGTGTGTGTGTGTGTGTGTGTGTGTGTGTGTGTGTGTAGCATTAAAGATTCCTATAAATATTCATGATGGTGCATATCTAAAACGGTTTTTTGTTCAAGGCTATCAAATGGCGCATGAAAAATCACAAAAAAAATTTTAATGCTAATATTGAGGAACCAGTTTTCACTGCTGGATACTCTTTTTGGTCTCCGTCACCCATATTTGTTGTATCAGCTTTATTGTGCAGCCAAATATTCTTGAATGTAAAACAAAACTGGTACTCATGAAAATTCCAAATGTCTTAATCGGTTATTTTGACTAATTGTAGTGTATTTACAATTAATAATTTCTTATTCAATGAAATTTGAAACTTGAATTTACCTGACTTGAATCCATAACATGATATTCAGGAAAATTTCAAGATTAAACTGGTGTTATATCTGAAGATTCAGGAAAACTCTCTTCAAAAGTATATAAATTGGTTGTGCCACTCACATAAAACACATACATCAATTAAAACACATCATACTTCTGTTATTTATGTTACGAATTCTTTTAAACATGGTTTTGCAAAGCTATGATTGAAATCATTACTGAAAGTAGTAAAATTAAGAAATGCGTTTTACAGACAATATGAAAAGCTGAAAAAGCATTAATCAGTGACTTTATGCAACAAATATTTCATCATTTAGATTTAAACGTAATCAAAGTAAAAATGAAATGACGCAAGGAACAGTAAACAATAAACAACAAACAAGTAGGGTAACTCTTGCTGCCACACGAAAACATAGCTCTAAAGGAATGCTGCTTACGACACCGAATCGCTGTTGCTGTGTGGATGTGTTCAGTGCAGGGTATATGGGCAAGCTTGGAACATTCTTTTGGGGGGGGGGGGGGGGGGGGGGGGTGTTTCCTTGTGTGTATTGTGTTTTCTGTGCTGTCATGTCTGCTGGGCTATTCGGTGTCCTAAGCAGCATTCCTTTGGAGTTATGTTTTCTTGTGGGAGCAAGAGTTACCCTACTTGTTTGTTGTTAAATGTTAATTCTTATTAACTTACTTAAACAAAGAAAAGTGCTATTTTTCCAAGCAAATGCCGTATTTTGAAAAAGAGAATTAGATGAATGTCGTTTTCCTTTGAATTATTCCAAATATTCTGATATCCGTAGAAAAACGTTGAACATTTGTGTCCAAGTCTGTCTTCTCATTCTGTAATATATGTTCCTTAAAAAAAAATAAAAAAAAACAAACGACAAACAAAAACGCCACCATTTAAATCAAACATTTATTAAAGACCAAAGGTTATAATGTTATTTGAGTTGTACTGTATTTCCCGAAAATAGTCTTACATCTGTGATGCAGATGCTGTTGGTAAATTAAGTTACTGGACTCTTTTGTCTGACAACTCAGTCCCCGAGCTGCTCACTGGTACATTAAATATTGAATCTTGTTCTCATGCGAGATCCATCAGAGAACAATGCAGTTTCCAACAGTGATTACATGTAATTTGAATGCTGCTGTGTGTGTGTGTGTGTGTGTGTGTGTGTGTGTGTGTGTGTGTGTGTGTGTGTGTGCCTCTGCGCGCGTGTGTGTGTGTGTGTGTGTGTGTGTGTGTGTGTGCGTGTGTGTGTGTGTGTGTGTGTGTGTGTGTGTGTGTGTGTGTGTGTGTGTGTGTGTGTGTGTGTGTGTGTGTGTGTGAGAGAGAGAGTGCGTGTATACCCTAGTGTTCAAGTGCATTGCAGACAGACCAACAGACAGACAGAAACCAGAACAGAAAGACAGACAGAGAGACAGAGAATATGTGTGGGTGTTTGATACATTCATGTCTCTATATGTGTTTGTGTATGGGGAGGAGGAGTATATTAGTGAGTCTTTGTGTCAGTGTGTGTGTGAGAGAGAGAGAGAGAGAGAGAGAGACAGAGAGATGCGTATGTGTGTGTACATA
>JADBJO010001146.1:282500-300000 GCA_016801955.1 Conus betulinus | reverse complement strand
ACATTTTTAGTATTTTCCCTGTTTATTCTATTCCACACGTCCATGTCTGTTTTTTATCGTGTGAGATATGTGAAAATCGTGTAAAGACGATGGAATTTGTATCAAAAGCTGAGTGGATACTCTTGTTTTGGTAGTACATCCCTAATTCTTACAAATATTATCTTTTCATTCGTCATATTCTGTATTTGATTGGCTTCAGATGTGCTTTAATAGTTCATATCACCAGAATACATATCATTTATCAACTTTGATATAGGATCAGTATTTTTCTTTGTCAGTTAACAACTACCGTTCTACACAGGTTTCCACTCTTGTTTTTTTTTTTATTGGTTTTTGTTGTTTTTGTTGTTGTTAAATAAATCTAAACGGGTTGTGTTGTTTCTCCTGGTTTGTTTTGTTAGGTTTGGTTTTGATCATGTGAAATAGACTGATTGAAGATCCACATTAAGCCATGTAATCTGTCATTATAATGCGTATATACTATCATAACATACGCACATGTACACGGAGTTTAGATTGATGGAATTTGAAGGGTATGTTTGGGAGTGTGTGCGTGTGAGTGTGTGTGTGTGTGTGTGTGCGTGCGTGCGTGCGTGCGTGCGTGCGTGCGTGCGTGCGTGCGTGCGTGCGTGCGTGCGTGCGTGCGTGCGTGCGTGCGTGTGTGTGTGTGTGTGTGTGTGTGTGTGCGCGCGCGCGCACGCGCGCACCTGTGGACATGGATGTGGATGTAGAGGGTGCAGGTGACACGAAGAGAGATGGAGAATCTTTCTACTGAGTTCTTTTCGTTTTGTTGTTGTGGTGGTGGTGGTGGTGGTGGTGGTGGTGGTTTTTTGGGGAGGGTTGTTATTTTATGCATTTAATGATGTTCTGTCTTTCACATTTAATTGGTCACTCCTGTATTAATATATATTTTTTATGTATCTATATCTTCTCGTTATTTGTTATCATTATTGTTGTTGTTTCTTGCCATTATTCTTGTCCGGAGCTAATACGTACAAAGCATTGGTATTGCCGCATTGTCTCACACCACACCATGCCACAGATTACACCGGCAGAAATGTGTACGCTTGTTGCAGTGGTCTCGCCTGCTCTCCGATCTGGGAGGTCAGTTTGGTCTGTGGCTGGGTTTCTCCTTACTCACAGCAATGGAGATCATTCAACTGGTGTTCGACATCTGTCAGTACCTGGCACTACGACTGATGGGGCGTGGCGCCAAAACCCAGCCGGAACGCAGCGCTGTCAGCATCCGTCATATCAACTGACGTTTCTCTCTTCACGAGTTTGCATCAACGCTGGGATTGTTCTGAACGCAAACTTTGGATCTTTCAAACAGTAAATCTTTACAGAGATGTAGAGGGAGAGGATAAGTATTTCCCCTTTCGGTAGTAAGAATTGTATTGAGGCTCTTGAAGTCAGTCGCTGCTTCCTGTCGATCTGTTTGTCTCCCTGTCTGTTTCCTGTTACCAGTTTGGCTGCCTGCTCGACACATATCGCCTGTGATGGTGTCAGTCTGTCAAGTCTGCAGTACACACACTCTGGTGGTGCGCGCTTGTTTTAAAGGCTACATACAGGCAGTTGGCCGACCTCAGAGAATAATAGACAACAAGATGTTGGTCGACGCGTTTACCTGGAAGGGCAGTCCAGCCTGTTGAACAATTCTCTCATGGTACACGGTGACTGTGGTGCCCGGACGTGGCTGGTGACTATACGAGCGAACAGGACTCCGATAAAGGTGAACAGTAGGAAAGCGAAGCGAGAGACTGATCCTGCCCTGTTTACATATTTGTCCTCCACAACGGTCAGTTTGGTAATTCTATTTGTTTTAATCGGAGTTTCAAAGATTGCTGGCTACACATACGAGATAATTTCATACTATTATTTCGAAGAGTTACATCTCTCTCTCTCTCTCTCTCTCTCTCTCTCTCTCTCTCTCTCTCTCTCTCTCTTCTTACGCTAACTTATATGCTGTTGTAACGGCTTTTTACAACATCACCAAGGTTTAAAGTGGAGGTCTCTTCGGTTTGCTTTGGATTTTATTCATTTGCTTGTATCCTCATCCTCTGTGCCTGTCCAGTGGCATGACTCTCATGCCGCTCACTCTAGCCATCATGCACACCCACGCCCAGTTTTGATCACAAGCTCGCTGGGGGGAAGAGAGAAGAAAACGGATCCACGGTTCGAGTCCCGCAATGGAAAGCTTTTTTCTCTTTTTCTTTTTTTTTTTTTTTTTTTTTTAATTTTCCCCTTTTTTTCTCACTCTCTCCGCTGTTCCCACCACTGATGTGATGATCTAAGTGCTTTTAGTTCGGAAACATTAAACTGATGTTATTTCTGCATCGTACATATTGCGCATATAGAGGTGGCAGGGGCGGATCAAGAGGAAATGGAGAGAGACGGTCCGAACTGAGGTCAAGGTGCAGACATCTGGCTGCAGATTTTATCATTAAAAAAAAGAAAAGAAGGGGGAGGGGGGCGACAAGGTGCAGATTTTATGAATGCGGGAAGAAGGGTAGCAGATAACGAGTATCTATCCACTACGCACTCGTGGATCCTTTTTAATTTTTGTGGGGGCGAGGAGTCCGAAAAACCAGGTTATCCCACCATCTGTACCTGATATACGGCTCTCGGCAAGGAAGGAATTGCTCCGAGCATACTTCTGTTTGGAAATCCAGTTGGATAGTTAAAAAACCGTCCTCAAGCAATGAAGAAAACATGGGTGCCCCCGTACTATGCCGACAAGCTGTCTCCAAATGAATCAGCTCGGTTTTCACATTGGAAAATTTGCTCAAACGTCGAAATCATATCATGTGTTTGAAAAATGTGTCTCAAGTCAAGTTCGGAAGAGGCAGGAAGGGTGGGGGGTTGGGGGGCGGGGGACGGAGCCTTCTCAATTTTGATTTGATGTTGTTGGCGGAAAGCTTGATAATAAATCTGAGTTCAGATTATTGACATGGGCGTCGATACTTATTGTTTCTCTATGTGTTTTAATGAGGATGGGTTTAGGCCCTACATGTTTGTATTGCTCCTTTGCCACATTGTGCTGATAAAATATCATGCTTCTGTGTGTACTTACAGTCAGTATTCCCGCTTATTCCCCCACTTTCATGCGTTCTCTCTTCTTATCTTAAACTTGTTTGTCAGGAAATTCGAGCCACGTTAAAAATAGGGAAAAAAAACGGTACTGTACTGATGAATCAGACGAGGTGAGACAATATTATGGCCTCTGGCTTTCTCTGGAGTCCCTGGTGTTTTCATATCCAGGCAGGAATCTGCTAGATCCGATCAAAATCGCTTAGTCGTAACACTCTGGTAGGGTTTGAACTCATGACTTTCCAGTTACGATCGCATGCTTTATATTTTACATAGTTTTGAGTCTATAACGTAGGTAGCCAATGCATATCCGTTTTTTTACTGGTTTAAAAATGTTGTGGTAACATATGTAACATAACCAAGAAAATAAAACGTGGGTGACATTATTATTATCATTATTATTATTGTAAATACTTATATAGCGCCTATCCTCGGATTGAGACCAAGCTCTAAGCGCTTTACAATCCACACTTGTTTACACAACGGACTGCCTACCTGGGTAGTGCGACTGAAGAGCTGCCAGCCGGCGCTTCATTCAGTCGTTTCGCGTGTCATCCAGTCAATATCGTTCAATATCTTTCACTCAATGTTCATACTTCATTCTTTCCATTTCTTACGCAGTGTGCATGCTATGTGTAACGTGTCATCCACACCAACGGCCAAACTGGCCTTCTCTTCCGAAAGTTGGTGATGGGATTTTACATGTGTGCAAGATGTTGTGACGTTATGTTTTGGGCTTTCAGTTTAATCTTTTTCTTTTTTCTAACATAAACAAAAATGGCAGAAGATTTCTGAGCAGTGATTGAGACAGATCAATGAATTGATATGAGTAAGTTTGTTATTAAAAATGCAATGTTGCAGATCAAGATTCTGTGCTTTAAAAAAAAAATACCATTAACTTATACGCTCTGAATTGTGCCTTTTATTCAGTTACCCCAGTAAAGCTGCCTCTCTATGCAATATGAACAGATAGCTATGTATGGTTGTATATAGCTATCCATCCACAGCAAATTCGTTGTCTGGGTTTTAATTTCAACCAACGTTAATGGTGATACTGCGTGCGGTGTTACAGTGGTGCCCTCTCTCGTAAACTGCTAAAGATTTCTTTTTCTCCTGAACAAATCAACATCTTATTTTTCATCGCAATTGTCTAAATGAAATGCACGTCTGTATGGAAGATACTGAAACGCAGTCGCGTGGGGCTTCAGGATAGTAAATTAATAATTTTCAAGTAAGAACCTGGTGTGAGTGATTCTGAGGCGCGAGAGAAGTGATTTTTTTTTCAACTATTCATTTGAATAAAAATCACACTGTTTCTTGTGTGCTAAAACTTCCCTTGTCCGTGGTGCTTGTTCGGTGCGAGAGAACTTCACTTCCATTTCCATCTTAAACCTCCTCTTCTTTTATACTCCCAGTTCTTATATAGAACAGGGAGTACTTTACAATGGGAACGAAGAAATGCTGTCGGTGTGTATGTCTGTCTGTTTGTCTGTCCATGGTCAAAATGGTTCAGCTCGCTCCAGACAAAAGTTCTGGGCCGACCTTTCTGAAAATTTGTAGGTATGTTCATTATGGGTCTGCGCGATGTTCTATTTTACCAGAATAGCCGTTACTAACGGTTATGAATGATAGTTTTAAAAGATCAAGTCCGATAAGGGAAATAACCACCGCACTGTCGAGTTGTTGTTTTTTTTTTTTTCTTGCACTAACTGGAAATTGTCTCCCATGTCTGTCACTACTGGGAGTACGTTTATATGCTTTGAATCTTGTTTTTTTTTCAAATACACCTCACTTCTGCATTCACCCAAACACTCAATTCCCGAATTGTGACCATATCTCATTCGTCAGGAGCACAATGAGCTGAAGTTCATTTTGTATGTTGCTCTTCTATTTTCGGAAGATCTCAGAGATCAGGAAATATCAGTAGCTGCCTTATGATGTTCAGATTCAGATTGGTTAGATCATGTTAACATATCAATGTTGTCAAAAAAAACATTGCTCCTTATTTCATGCGAGCGTTAAAGGTTGACCTGTAGGATATACTGCTCGTTGATCTGTTGTTCATTTTCTTCTCTTTTCACCCTCTTCCGTGTTTGATCGTGAAAATTAGCTGTGCCGGTGATTTTTGTTCTCGCAGCTCTTTAGAAGGAGCCATGGCCTTACTGAATAACTCTCTCTCTCTCTCTCTCTCTCTCTCTCTCTCTCTCTCTTACACACACACACACACACACACACACACACACACACACGCGCGCGCGCGCGCGCGCGCGCGCACACACACACACACACACACACACGAATACACGTACTCACCTTTGCACTGGTGCGTAGACTGTTGCATGCACAATACTCAATCAGTTAGAAACAGACAAGGCTACAGATTGATACAGACAAAATCATCCACAATTTTCTGAGGGAAGCAGAAATATTTTAATGTGTCGAGGACTAAATCAACAGCTCAGCTACAAAAAAAAGACGAAAAAAATCTCGTAATACTCTGCATATAAATCAATGCCCGAAGTGCAAACCAGCCAGATCATCCGTATCCTTTGATTTATATTACAAAATGATATATGCATAATTCCAGTCAACATCGTAATGATGAGAAGTACATCAGTAATAACGAATACATTCAGAAACGCAGTGTGTGGAAAGTGGTGACATATGGAGAGGAAGAGAACATTCATACTGGATGCATGCTTTTAAGACACAAGAGGACAGAGACCTGTATGTGACTTCTAAATGCCCGTCATATAATACAAAAATAACCGACGATGGCTATTCGACATGATCGTTTTCTACTACCAAATATAAGCAGCGTTCGTTTGGAGTTATGGGCGTACATTTATTTCCACCACGGGAGCAAGAGTTACCCTACTTGTTTGTTATTTACTGTTTAATGTCCTGTGCCCTATTTAAGATTTCCTGTCATACCAATCAACCGGAGGTTGCCTGTATTTTGTACCTGTTCGTCCGTGTGTTTCTTTGACTGTACTCAAGACAGAAAATGCTACGCCAGTCTTGGGGGGTAAAAATGTTAATTTGTGTAAGTTCATTTCTCAAGTTGTTGTTGCTGAGTAGATGTGTCATGCACAGCGTATATAGGCCAGCTTTGTGTGTGTGTGTGTGGGGGGGGGGGGGGGATTTTCTCTTCGCTCTGTTTGCTCTGTGTGATCTGTGCTGTCATTTCCGCCAGGCGATTAGGTGTTGTGAGTAGCATTTGTTTGGAGTTATGGGCGTAGGTATACCTCATCATGGGAGCATGACTTACCGCATTTGATTGCTAATATAGATGAAATCACAATGAGACGATGTCATGACTTTTGACTTTTTAGCCCATGGTAAACCATTGACATCAAAACTAGGTTTGCTTAAATTAGCTGCTATCTCTCAAATATGGCTTCATAAATTTTACAAAAATGACATCAAACTCACCAAAATTCACAGAATTACGATTTTTTTTAAAGGGAACGGGGGAGAGACGGAGGCGGAGAGGGAGGGAGTAACGTGTGGCTATCCAACAGTGATTGAAAAAAAGTATCTTTCTCCCACACTGTAAACAGCCTTGCGATTCACGTTGGATGTTTATCATAGTAGTCGCGCTGACAAGTAAGCCGCTTACTGACAGCGTGAATAAGCGAAGATTTGTGCTCGTTATTTTTTTTTTCTATTGGGGTGACAAAAGTAATATACAAGCATAAGAGCACAAAGAGTGTTGAGAGTTACGTCTAAGAAAGAACGACATCAAGACGAACAACACTGAACAGTTATCACGCGGAGGAATACTTGAAACACTTCTGGAGATGTTAAATGAATAAAAAGCGAATATAATCATTGTAACAGTAAAAATGTGTCGAAGAGTCACAGTAAGATAGAATGTGTGTGTGTGTGTGTGTGTGTGTGTGTGTGTGTGTGTGTGTGTGTGTGTGCGTGCGTGCGTGCGTGCATGCGTGCGTGGTGCGCGCGCGCGCGTATGTGTGTTTTATATTTTCTCTCTCAATTTTTACTTCTGCAATAACAAATGCACAACACCAAATTTCATGACCACAGCACACCAAGCTGGAAATCCAGACGCAGCGTGACATAAAATAGTGACAGATCTGGATCCCAGGCAATCGGCAAGAGTGTGTAGATCAGGCACAGTGGAACTACACATCGTAAGGAACAGCATGTCTCCCAGCACACAGGAATCCTGCAACTTGCTTGTCTGCCAAGGCACCTACCAGCACCTCCAGGGGGCCGGGAATAGCTCATTGGTAGAGCGCCGGACTCGTGATCCTGATGTTACGGGTTCGAATTTCGGTACCGGGGGATTTTCCCCTCGGAGTTAACATTGGTTCTGACTCCATTCCCCATACAGTTCTTCGAATGAGACTATAAACCGAGCTTCCGTATGTGAACATCTTGCACACACACGTAAAAATCCCATCACCAACTTTCTGAAGAGAAGGCCAGTTTGGCCGTTGGTATGGATGACATGTAACACATAGCATGCACCTTCCCCGAAGTTGGGGTATATCTGCCTTAATGGCGGGATTAAAAAAAAAACGGTCATACACACAAAAGTGTCAGAATCTTCAACTCGATGAAGGTGGACACTCAAAGAAAGAAGAAGACACGTCAATATATAGATCGAGTACCACTTTCTTGCGGGTAGATCACAAATGGAAATTAGCTCCCATGTTACACACACACGGTTTTTTCTTACTCGTCACACCGTTTCTCGTTCGCTACACCGTCAGCCTTTATCCCAGACAGAATCAAACTTGACCACTTGTAAACACTGGAGCTTAATCAATCAATGGAATGGTACTGATTGATTGATTAATCAATCAACTAAAATCAATTAACTGACCGATTTATTAACTGATGAATTAATGAATTTCAAAATTGATCGATGAATTATTACTGACTGATTGATTAACGAATCAACTGAATAAGTAACTGATTAATTGATTAACGAATCAACTGAATTAAGTAACTGATTAAATATCAACTGATGAATTAATCAATTCTAAAAAATACCGGAACAACAACAACAACAACAACAAACAGAAAAAAACGAATCACCGTCCTGTCATGCACACAAGCCAGTCTCTCTGTATAAGGAGTTTTGATATTGTTTCGTTTTAAGCCAGGCACAAAGCAGTGTGCCATACTTTTGGCTCAACAACCACTGTCTGTCTCCCAGCGAAGAGTCTGACTGATGAGTGAAAACCAGGCTGCGGAGTGCGGGTCCGCCGCGTGAAGTCAGTGATTCATGTTTATAACAATGTATTCGTTTGCGAACATTTTTTCCCCGCAGCATTTTTTTCGGTATGGCCACACACCGCTGTAAGAATTTGCCGCTAAACACACCACATGATCCACGTCAGCGTTTTGAGGCCTGCTATAAAAATTTTGAGCCACCTTTTAATGCTAAACTGATAATTGATCAAAAGAACAATACCCCCCACAGATTATTTCCCTTGTTTTGAGGGATTTGCAAAACCCGTTGAAATCACAATCTTCAAGTACATGATCATCCCCTTAGTTGACAACACATTTAGGCTTTTCCACTCACCTGTGACCCTATCTTTGCGCTAGGGAGTTCCCCAAAATAGTCCCATTCCGTTGATTTAATCTGCTTGGAAACGCCTGGCTTGTACCTTGATGACCGTATGAAAGAAAATGAGGAGAATGAACTTTCAGACACAGTAGCAATTCCGAAAACAATCAAATCGCGCCAGTCTATGAAGACTTGACTCCTTAAGCAAGGCCTTGGCGCGTCCATTTTTTGGTGTGCAGCCCAGCATTGCACCTGAACACATTGAATTCCTTGCGGATGGTGACCTTACAAACAAACTCTGTAAATGTTTATAATTTCCTTATAAAAATTTTCTAGCATAGCTGCCAGCCTTCGAGAGATAAAGTCTGGAACCAAGAGATGAAAGAGGTGGGGTGAGTTGAAGAAGGCGCAATTTCGGCTTTTGACTGAAAACGTTTCTAACCCCCTTATGTTTTCGGTTGACATATGTGGAGTTCAAAAACGAAAATGCATTTCCATGCACATAACGGCCAGTATCCATATACTATCATTTGGGTTTTGTTCTGCAGTACTCTATCAACCCATGTTCAAAAATGACAACCCACCCCCCATTTTTTAAAAAGAAAATTTGGAATTCTGCTTTTGTTTGTTGTTGTTGTTGTTGTTGTTGTTTTCCCCTAAATTTGGAATTTGGGAATATGGTCTGAATAAGGGAAATTTCATGAAAACTTCAGGATGGTTGACAAATTTGTCGTAATTGTCTCACTGACAAAACTACACACATACACACGCGCGTGCGCGCGCACACACACACACACACACACACACACACACACCACACACACATACACACATACTCTCTCTCACACACACATACACATACTCTCTCCCTTCCTCCCTCCCTCTCTCTCTCTCTCTCACACACACACACACACACACACACACACACACACACACACACACACACACACACACGCACGCACGCACGCACGCACGCAGAGAGAGAGAGATGATCCAAATGTACAGCCTGCTCCTCAGGCTACGCAGAAGGCCATCCCCTCGTGTAGCAGGAGCCTCAGACGTGAGAAGGGTTCCCTTGCCCGTTGTTGACCAGCCGGCGGCCCAGGAGGTGTCCGGTCTGGTGCGCCTTGCGGAAAACGTGGGCCACCACCAGGCAGAGCAGCTCCAGTAACTCTACAGCGGTCAGCAGGGACACCCCCAGCCACAGCCCCAGCTGGCCGCCCAGGTCAGACAGCAGTCGGTACCACTGCAACACCGCGGCACCCAGTCAGCGACACCACGAGCACCTTTCAGTAACACCGCATTAGGTGACAGTAACACCACCTCAACCAGTAACCATACAACGTCAACCGGTAACAATAGTATTGCGTCAATTATTCAGTAACACCACGTCAAACGTTTAGTGACACCGTGTCAATCATTCTGTGACACCACGTCAACCGTTCTGTCACACCACGTCAATCATTCTACACACACACACACACACACACACACACACACACACACACACGAACTCACGTCGTAAGAAGGAAAGGTCTCGAATTTCTCGTAGTTCAGATGCTTGAAGTATATGTTGAGCTTAGCGATGTTCTTCCTGAAATTCATAATAATGACACTTCTTCATCAACAACAACATCATCATCATCACCATGATCATCATTGTCGTAGTCGTCGTCGTCGTCGTCGTCATCATCGTCGTCATCATCTTCATAATCATCATCACAATCTCCTGGTTGAAATTGGTAATAATGATAATCCTTATTAACAATAATAATAATAGTAACAATGATAATGAAAATAACAGGACCGATAGGCTTAAACATTTTCAATCCCCATCTGAGAGTTGCATCATCGTCATTGTCGTCGTAGTTGTTACTGTAATTGATGATGATGTTGTTACGGCCATGATGCCCTTTACCTGAAGTCGGTGACGTCTGTGAAGTTGGGCCAGCTCGGGGTTCTTGCGGAACCGCCTCTTCAGGCCCGGAATAGCTACTTCCGGTGGCCACACTCCCATGGACACCTGTCCCGAGTAGGTTGTCTCCCTGTAAGACAGGCCACGTCGGCAGTCAGATCTTCAAGTCCAGCCTTTCTCCTCCCCCACGTCTGACCAGCGCGTTGGGCTGATGCGTAGGTCAGACCTCTGCTAAGTCGTAGCCACGAGACGCTCTCTTTAAATTCTCTCATCTTAATCATTAATTTGTTTATTAATCCATCAGCTTTAAATCATTCGCATTGTGGTCTACAAACTCAATAGATGTCGTGCAGCGTGTATGGACTGGTCCGCACACAGTGACAATTCATTGATGAAATTGAAACGGAACAAATCTTGAATGAATGTTAGCGAACCCCCGAGAGAAACGTGGACAAGGGTGTCACAAGAAAAACACGACGCGTTTCGACCTCTTAGGTCTTCTTCAGGCAAGACACGAACAATTAGGACAATGAAAAGTCGGTGACGTCCGTGAAGCTGGCCAGCTCGGGGTTCTTGCGGAACCGCCTCTTCAGGCCCGGAACAGCCACTTCCGGCGGCTACATTTTCTTTGTTCATTTTCATTGTTCTATTTGTTTTTGTCTTGCCTGAAGACGAAGACCTAAGAGGTCGAAACGCGTCGTGTTTAGTCTTGTGACTCGTTTGTCCACGTTTCTCTGGGTGGTTCGCTGACATTTATGTAAGATTTGTTTAGATTTCCGCCTGCAGTCGTTTCACTTTGCAACTTGAAACGTTTGGTTTCCTTCACTACTCTTCTCTGGCTGCTTTGGGGGTGCTATCGGATTCTTTTTTGCACCCTTGGTGTGGTGAGAACACCACGGTATTATGGACTGTGGTGTGTCTCTATTTGACTCCAGGAGCACAGATACAGCCAGCCGTGTCTCCCTGATGAGTTTCCGACCCAGCGGACGAAAGGCCTCGGAGCAGGCAATACAAATATATCTGTCTTTAAAAGGGATTGTGATGGTTCCCCTTATGCACCAGTGAAGAGTTTTCATATTTTTCTTAATTTTTATGTTCCCAGTTTTCATCATTTTCAACCTCCCCCCCCCCCCCCCCCCCCCCCCCCCCCCCCCCCCCCCCTCCTTAAGTTCAAAGTTTTGCTAAAGTTATTTACTATAAAGACAAGGCTTGTGCCAGTCTTGAATAAAAGTTACTCTGTGTTAGGTTTCCTTATGGGAGCAAAGACTACCCCACTTGTTTACTGTTTTATTGTTTACTGTTCCCTGCCTCATTTCATTTCCAATTTCGTTTTGATTAAATCGAGGTTACTTGTATTTGTTTCTGTCTGTCTTTGTGTTTGTCTTTTGATCTCCCTTGCATCCTTGGGTGGATCCTCAAGCGTAGGCTCAAAGATTGCCCCCTACATTTTATACTATTTGCATAATATCTGTAGTTTTTCAGCAACTTTTTTTTCCTCCCCACACCTTTCGTTTGGTTTCCTTCACTACTCTTCTCTGGCTGCTTTGGGGGTGCTATTGGATTCTTTTTTTGCACCCTTGGTGGTGAGAACACCACGGTATTATGGACTGTGGTGTGTCTCTATTTGACGCCAGGAGCACAGATACAGCCAGCCGTGTCTCCCTGATGAGTTTTCCGACCCAGCGGACGAAAGGCCTCGGAGCAGGCAATACAAACATATCTGTCTTTAAAAGGGAAGGCCTCGGAGCAGGCAATACAAATATATCTGTCTTTAAAAGGGGATTGTGATGGTTCCCTTATGCAGCCAGTGAAAAGTTTTCATATTTTTTTCTTAATTTTATTTGCCCAGTTTTCATATCTTCAACCTCCCCCCCCCCCCCCCCCCCCCCCCCCCCCCCCCCCCTCTTTAAGTTCAAAGTTTTGCCAAGTCATTACTATGAAGACAATTTAGTTTGTTGGCCTGCGCTTGTTTTCCCCCACTATTAGATTGTTCGTCTTTGTATTTGTCTGACTTTATTCAAGTTTAAAGCTGTGCCAGTCTTGAATAAAAGTTTACTCTGTGTTAGGTTTTTCTTATGAGAGCAAAGACAACCCCACTTGTTTACTGTTCCCTGCCTCATTTCATTTCCAATTAAATCTATTAGCTTCTCCATTTTAATCCCATACAGTATAAAGACAATAAATCAAAGGATTCACACACACACACAGAGACTTACGCGCAGTTAGGCAGACACTGCTCCAGGCAGCTCAGTTTGGAGTTCTGCATATCGTTCTGCACCATTCTCACACACACCACTGAAACAACACAGCACACACTGACCAACAGAATGAGGCCACTGAAACAACACACACACACACTGACCAACAGAATGAGGCGAGTAACTGGAGAAAATACTCATTCACAAAGGCTGATACTTTATATCTTTACCAATACTCGTCCAGAGAGCCTGATATTCTGTATCTCTATCAATGTTCATTCACAGAGCCTGATCCTCTGTATCTTTATCAATGCTCATCTGAAAAGTCCAATGTTCTATGTGTTTATCAATGCCCGATCACAGAGTTTCATCTTCTTCTTCTCCTCCTTCTTCTTCGTACGCAGGCTGATACTCCTGCGGACATTCACTGTATAGACAGGCAAGGATTAATCCCATCTACCCAACAATGGGAGTGGAGCTTTGTGTGTATGATCATTTTTTTATCCCGCCATTACGGCAGCCATACTCCAACTTCGGGGAAGTCACAAAGTTTGATACTCTATATCTTTATCATTGCTCACCTACATAGTCTGATATTTTATACCTTTATCAATGCGCATCTACAGAGTCTGATACTTTATCTCTCCATCAATGCATCTGATACTCTATATATCTGTCAATGTTTATCCACATAGTCTCTATGTCTTTATCATGGACTATCAAACCGCCGGCTACACACCAGCTCAACAAAATTGGTTGAACGAGAAGTTTTCACCGAAAACCGAGCTGTGTTTTATGACTCGTGCTGTCCACCCCTATTGTGCAGCTGAAAAACATGGCACCTGAAAGTTGTCCAAGAGAAGAGGATTGCTGCCTTAGAAAGGTCCTGGCCATAAAGCAGAGTGACGTCACAGCCAAAGAAGTCAGAAAGCAGTCAAGTGAAACTCTAATGTCCTCCATCATATGTAAAAGATGCCTGTACTGGACTGAACCGCGTAGCTCGTCCCTCATCCCCCCCCACCACACCCACACCCACCCCATCCACACACACCCTTCTCCCATCTCCACTCCACCCTCACTTCGGATAAAACCAACTACTCTGAGAGTGTCGCTCAAATTTCCTGATCAGCAGTGTCTGTATCTCTCGGACCTGGTTGACGCCGGGATATATTATGAAAGTAAGCGTAGAGTGCAAGTCTGCCAAGTAGTCTCAGACCAAACTGAAAAATCCGCAGCATCATCTTCATCATACTCATCCTCATCGATCAATATACAAAAACGTTTGAAATTCTGTGGCCCTTCATGCCCTGCTCTCATGATGACCTCGGTTTTGACTGCCTCTCCGTGTCTATAGCCTGAGTGTGTTTCCGTAGGAGTCACCGGTATCGACTAGTTCTTGAAAACTGTCGTTGGACGGACGTGGTGGCGCCCTCTGCACGAAGAGCTCACTCATTGCTTCAATGGCCATCTTGCGCCGTATTTTACAAGACTAGTGACTGCTAGTTCTTCATTTTCGTTGCCCTGAGTGTTGTTTCTCTTGCCTGAAGAAGATCTAAAAGGTCGAAAAGCGTCCTATTTTGTCTTGTGATCGTTTGTCCCATTTGTCTGGCGGAGTTATGACATATTTCTTAAAAGATTCATCTCGTTCTTAGTTGGAAGAAAGTGGTGTTTTACTCACTCACTCACTTAGTCAATCAATCGATCAGCCAATCAGTCAATCAAACACTGTGGAAATCTATCCATCTTGTTATCACACTGGAAGATACTGTTGTTTCATGCAATCATTCGTTCAGTCAGTCCGTCAGTCAGTCAATCAGTTTAAAACATCAGTTTTTTTTTCAAATCTGTCCAGCTTGTGTTTATATTGGAGGACAGTGCCATTTAGTCATTCATTTAGTCAGTTAATCAATCAATCAGTCAGTCAATATTCAGTTGATCAATCGATCGATCAATCAATCATTTTGTCAAGCTGTGTCCATTTTATTCTTACGCTGTTCAAATCATTTATTTAGTCAATCAATCAATCAGTCAATCAGTCAATCCATCAATTCGTCAGTCTATCCACCCTTTTCTTACGACATTGGAAGATAGTGCTGACATACTCAATCAATCATTTAGTCAATCAATCAATCAGTTAATCCATGAATCCGTCAATCTACCCAGCCTGTTCTTATACTGAAAAACAGTGCTGTTTCATTCAATCCTTCTTTTAGTCAAACAATCAGTCAGTCAGTCAATCAATTCGTCAATCTCTCCATCTGACGTTGAAAGAGAGTGCTGTGTCGTTCAGTCATTCATTTAATCATTCAATCATTCATTCAATCCATCTTGTTCTCACGTTGAAAGAGAGTGCTGTGTCGTTCAGTCATTAATGCGATCATTCAATCATTTATTTAGTCAGTTAATCCAATCAATCAATCAATCAATCAATCAAGTAATCAATTTATCGATCAGTTCGTCCATCTTGTGCTTACGCTCGCCGATAGAGCTGCAGAAAGTGACGTTCTCGCCCGGGATCGCCGGGCTCCGCTCCTTACAGGGGTAGTCCGCGTCACAGCACCCACACCTTTTCACCACGTTCTTCTGTAGCACGTGCGCTGGCATGCCTGCCATGACGTCATTAGGACCACGATGACGTCACGACGTCTCCGGTGCGGCAGAGTCTGGCTTTCTCACAGTCTGGCTGTTACGTCGCTTCTCTCTCATCAGTGTAGTTACGTTTCGTCATCACTTTTGTCATGACGTCACTTTGTCGCGTCGGTAAAGTCTCGTTAGCGTGCTTGTCGTGACGTCACTTGTCTCATCGGTATTGTCTGAAATTTTCAGTAGGTGTGTCATGACGTCAGTTGTTTCAATACCTTTTTCATTATTACATCTACAGTGAGGTCACTGTTTTTGTACTCAAAGTTCTTATAGAACAGGCAGTACTTCACAATGGGAACGAAGAAATGCTGACTGTGTGTATGTATGTCTGTCCGTGGTCAAAAATGTCTTCCACTCGCTCCAGACAAAACTACTGGGCCGATCTTTCTGAAAATTTGTACGTATGTTCATTGTGGGTCACGGATGATACCCGATGTTTTATTTTACCCTTATAGCCGTTACTAACGGCTATAATGGCCTAAACGGTTTTTTCTTCTTTATGGAATATCTCAGAAAGTACTTGTATTCAAGATAAACTGGGAGTACGTTTATATGCTTTGCATCTTGTTTTTTATTAATCAGTATAGTCTTATATATAGTATTATGTATGCATGCATGTGTGTGTGTGTGTGTGTGTGTGTGTGTGTGTGTGTGTGTGTGTGTGTGTGTGTGTGTGTGTGTGTGTGTGTGCGTGCGTTCATACTATTCAAAAGTGGAGGTGACACGGCGATATGATTCTTACATGATGAAGAAAGTGGCTGAAGAAACATTGAAATCCACCCCACCCCCAAAAAAACAGCAACAACAACTTTCTTGTCAGTAGGTCTGTCATGGTGTCACCTGTGTCGTTTGTAGTTTGTACATCTCATCTGTCTCATTAGCAAAATCTGTGTATCACTGGTAGTGTGGTCGGTCTAATTAGAACAACTGTTATGACGTCAATTGTTTCATTGGTGTGGTCTAACTCGTAATATCAACGATCTCTTTAGTGCCCTCTGCCTCGAATCAAATTTGAAGGTGATAAAATGACGACATTAATAGCACTCCATGGTCATCAATTTCATCATCGTCATCGTCACCATCATCATTATACACACAAGCAGATGGATCTCATACGCACACACACACGCACGCACGCACACACACACACACACACACACTCAAGTGCTGTCATGTCATGTTCAGACGTAATTCTTGAAGGCGGAATGTAGCTCCCTGAATGTGTAATTAAAAACGGCACATGCGCCAAAATCCCACACACACAAAAAAATGGTTGTCCTCGCCAAAATCTCACAAGAAATGGTTGTCCTCGCCAAAATCTCACAAGAAATGGTTGTCCTCGCCAAAATCTCACTAAATGGTTGTCCTAGCCAAAATCTCACAAGAAATAGTTGCCCTCGCCAAAATCTCACAAATGGTTGTTGCGGAACGACGACCGACAGGACGACAATGGCAACGACAGAAAAGAAGAAGAAGAAAACAAGAACAAGAACAAGAAGAACAACAAGAACAAGAAGATGATGAACAAGAACAAGAAGGACAAGAACAAGAAGAAAAACAACAGCAGCAGCAGCAGCAGCAACAACAACAACAACAACAACAACAACAACAAACAACAACAACAACAACAACACAACAACAAGGAAAAGACAAAGATCAGTCTAGCGAACTACGATCTTTATTACCTTCTCGGTGTAGTTCACTTTGTAGGGTGGAAGGGCGTACATGTTGAGGAGTCGGTTCTGCTCTTTGGAGTAGTATTTGCACTTTTTCGTAGGGTGGGGGTGATCTTCGGAAATCTTGCTGCAGCCGCAGTGTTTGTCGATGTTAGTGGAAGAGGCTCTACTGGTCAAAGGCTAAGTACGTCTTTTCTGTCTGTGTGTCTCGCTTTATATG
Source organism: Conus betulinus (assembly GCA_016801955.1). Classification (NCBI taxonomy): domain Eukaryota; kingdom Metazoa; phylum Mollusca; class Gastropoda; order Neogastropoda; family Conidae; genus Conus; species Conus betulinus. The sequence continues at coordinate 282,710 of JADBJO010001146.1, read as the reverse complement.
TTGTGTGTCCTCTGTGTGGATGAAATCTAGACTGTCTGGTAACGAGGCGTGTACATGCACAAACGCGTGCGAGCAAGCACGCGCATACACACACACACACACACACACACACACACACACACACACACACACACACACAGATAGATAGACAGACAGACAGATAGATAGATAGATAGACAGACAGATAGATAGATAGACAGACAGACAGAC
>JADBJO010001146.1:257500-277500 GCA_016801955.1 Conus betulinus | reverse complement strand
TGCAGGATGCATACTGCAGTTATTTGACGGCGGCGTCCTTCACCTGTGGGTTATGCAGAAAAACAAGGGGATGCTCCCATTGTTCTGTTGTATCATATCCAGTGGGCATTACACAATGGCATCGGCCAGGGAGCAATTATGTCCCTATGTGAACACAGCGCATGCTTCCAAGGGTGGTGAAGGATTACTCCCGGCTGGCTGGTTTGGCAGTTGAGGACAGTACTTCCCTGGGTCCCACTCGCACCTTCGGATGTATCTGTTTCTTTCATAGTTTATTCTTTCTGTTTCAGATTTTAAATCTTTTCCACCCACCCCACTCTTCCTTTCCCCTAGACACATCCGTTCCACACACACACACACACACACACACACACACACACACACACACACACACACACACACACATAGATGTGCGCACATTTACACACACACACACACACACACACACACACACACACACACACACACACACACACACACACACACACACACACACACACACACACACACACACACACACACACTAACTTATGCGTGCAGCTGGTGCCGGTCTGGTACTGACAGTCCAGCAGCATGGTTCTCATCTGGTGGCCGAACTGGAAGCGCTCCTTGGGGTCCAGGCGGTCCATGAAGGTGCGGATGCTGGCCTTGCTCTCCTCGCTCTGCTCGATCAGGTCGTGGTCAGGCAGCTCGTCCACCGTGCCGTCGTACCAGGAGTAGTCCGAGTAGGATTCCATGTAGTCCGGATCATCGTAGAACGTGTACCAAGCGTCTGCTTCTGGAGGCACGCACCAGACTCAGACATTAATTTTAAAAAAAATAAATAAAAAAAAATAACGTAATTTTAAGAATTATTTATAAGGCTCCGCCGAAAAAAAAAAACCGTAAACAAACGAATCACAGACAAAACACGACGCGTTTCGACCTCTTAGGTCTTCTTCAGGCAAGATACACTACACTCAGGACAACGAAAATGAAGGATCAATTACTTATCGTTTTCATTTTCGTTATCGTTCAGTTTCGTTGTCCTAAGTGTTTCTTGCGAGAGTTTCTCATGAGAGTTTTTCTTGCCTAAAGAAGACCTAAGAGGTCGAAACGCGTCGTGTTTTGTCTTGTCTTGTGATTCGTTTGGTCTACGTTTTTCGGCGGAGCCTTGTAAATGTTTTTTTTTTTAATTTATTTTATTTGTTTAGATTTCCGCCTGCAGTCGCCTCCCTCTGCAACTAGATCAGACTTTGATTGTCACGATAGCCCTTAAGGGTCTTTTACACACAGCATGGTATTAGGAGTACTCATGATTAATGCATAGTTCATGATTCATCTGGGCCTACTTGCGGGGTCATTATTGTCTGTTCTAACTCATGCAACCATAAACATGTATTGCTATAGTGAATTTGTTGGTCGTTATGCCTTGGTCGTTATTGCCACGCGTTTTTCACTTGGGGCATAGTTTTAGGCAACTTTGGGTCTGGCATATCTTTTGATAGCTGTTGTTCTGTTAGTTTAAGTCGTGGCAGAGATTTTTCTTTTGTGTGGCATCAGTTGTCGGATCAATGGAGCACCTGAGGCGGTGACTTCTTTTTTTCCTCCTAAGGCCCAAATCCACCTCTTCATTTTTCGGTGCTTCACACTGTACTCTTCATCTGCAAAAAAAAAAAAAAAAAAAAAAAAAAAAAAAAACGGGAAAAAATTTCCACGACGAGCTTTTTTTTTGTGTTTTTTTTTTTTTGTTTTTAACAACCAGTCTCTTACACTCTATGCATAGTTCGTGGGTTCTCTAACAAAATTAATGGACATATTCTTGCTGATTTTAGTGTCCAGTCGTGAAATCTCACCTCTTACTGCACAGGAACTAAACCTCTCAACGGCGCCATTCACAAGGTCAGACGTGACACGGAGCGGTGGAAGCAAGAAAGGTGGAGTGACGTCAGTGATCTGTGGCAGTGATTCGCAATTGGCATGGCGCACGTGAAACGCGTAACGGATTCCAATCGTTGATAAGGGAGAACGTGAGGGGCGCGCGGGGGGGGGGGGGGGGGGGGGGGGGGGAGGCGAAGGAGGCGGCAGAGGGAGGGGGGGGGGGGGGTGGGGGGGGGAGGGGTGCGGAGGCGAAGGAGGCGGCAGAGGGAATGGGGTGGTGGGGACGAATTGTTGAATTTCGTGGACAGAAATTTTAGTTTTTTTTGATCCTTTTTTTGTGTGTGTGGTGGGGCATGTAATAGTTTTGACAGAGTTTAAGCAGCGAGGAAAATGAAATGCTGACGATGTGCATGCACTACTGCACAGTAAAGGTTTCCATGAACTATGAAAAGGCCCATAAGCATACGCACATATGTGTGTGAGTGTGAGTGTCTCGTGTGTGTGTGTGTGTGTGTGTGTGTGTGTGTGTGTGTGTGTGTATACGCACGTGTGTGTGTGTGTATGTGTGTATATACGCACGCACGTGTGTGTGTGTGTGTGTGTGTGTGTGTGTGTGTGTGTGTGTGTGTGTGTGTGTGTGTGTGTGTGTGTGTGTGTGTGTGTGTGTGTGTGTAAGTGTGTGTTTATATATGTGTGCATACAAGTGTATGAGCGTCCCAAGGAAAGTGGGGCGGAGAACCGGAGGCAAGTTGTGGACGGAGTGTACATACTACATACACATACTAACTACTCATACATACATGGCCACAAACACACACACACACACACACACACACACACACACACACACACACACACACACACACACACACGCACGCACGCACGCACACACTCACGCACGCACGCACACACACACGTGCGCGCGTGCACACACACACACACACACACACACACACACACACACACACACACACACACACGATATAAATCACACACACACTCTCTCTAAATCTCTCAAAACTCTCTCTCTCTCTCTCTCTCACTCTCACTCACACACACACACACACGCGCGCGCGCGCGCGCGCGCGCGCGCGTGGAAGAGGGGAAGTAAAACAATAGTAAGATCTAATAACGTAAAAAAAAAAGTTTTTTTTTAATCAGGAAAAGTCTCACCCACCCACCCACCCTCAACCCTCCACCTCCATCTTCTGTGCCCATGACATCAACAAAACTACCGTGGTAACTAGCCGAGGTGGACGTGCCAGGTGGCGTTGTAGCCGGTGTTGACGTGACAGGGGTTGTCGTGGACTCCGGGGCCGGTGACGTCGATGTCTTCGATGGAGTGGTGGAGACAGTACTCTCCGCTCAGTCGCCGTGGTAGAACCCACGTCCCGAGCCCTTCGCGAAGACCTCCTTCCACCAGCATTGGCAGATCCTGAACTGTCAGCAGCAGCTGAAACATCTCCAAACCCTCCTCCTACCTCTCCTCCTCCTCCTCCTCCTCCTCCTCCTCCTCCTCCTACGCCTCCAAGGCTCGGGAAGGTTGCAGGGTCTACGCCTGAGGGGAGGTTGGCGGCAGGTAGAAGATCTCCTCCTCCTGCTCCTCCTCCTCCTCCTCTCGGGAAGGTGGCAGGATCTCCTACGTTGAAGTCGTCGGGTAGTGAAGCGTCAGAGATGACATGGTCAGTCATGTCTACATGTCCCACAAAGGAAGGAAGGGAGTGAGATAGGTGTTCTACGTCTACGTCGACCTGTACAACACACAGTACGCGTGAAATGTAGATAACGAACAAAGTAGTGTAACTCGGGAAATACTAATGTGCTCATAACTTCAAACCAATGCTGCGTACGACATCCAATCGTCTGGCAGAGACAACACAAAGCACACAGAAGGGGAGCTTCCTCCCAACCCCCCAACCCCCACCCCCACCCCCCACCCTTAAAATTTTGTTTAATGATGTTCCAAGCTTGCACATATGCCCTGTACTTGTATTATCGACACAGCAACAACAGCAACTGGAGAAATGAACAAACGCAAATTAATATGTATTCAAGACTAGCACACCCTTTTTTTCAGTCTTGAATATACTCAAACAAAACACGCGGACGAACACTAACAACTGAGATAAACTCTTAGAACCTCAAGACCACACACGCCCCAGCCTGAACAGAGATCAAGGCTTTGAACTTCCCCATCTAAAATCAGATCCTGACAACCGTTCACCCCAGACAACAGTCGCCCCACCAGGCCTCGCTGCCACAACAGCAACAGTGAGCTGAAAAAGACAGGGCGACCCTGTCGAAATATTCTCAAAATAAGCTTTGGATTCTGAGTCTAACTACTTTTCTAATAAGGTAACCTCAGTTTGAATGGCATGAAAGGAAGTGAAATGCAAACGTTAAGCGACGAGTTTAAAAACCCGCGACCAACCTCAAAACAAGAGGTAATTATAGAAAACACATTCTCCCCGTTCCCCACGCTCACTCTACGGAACAGCCCACTGAAAGTTTAGACAGAAGATGGTTTCTCCATCCACACTCACAAAGACATAGAATTCAACAATGACGACAACGAGGTACCCCTCCAATGGTCGCCAGCGCGCATGCGCATGAATTTTTTTTATCCTTATTGGATAGCTTTAACGAACACCTTGGATGACAAAACTCACGATGAGCTTCTCAAATGTGGGAGAACAGAAAGAGGGGGGGGGGGTGGAGAGGGGGGGGGGGAGAGATCACAATATAGATAGTTTCTCTTTTCTGGTGAAAACAACCTGAAAAAAAAAAAAAAACAAGATGCAAAGCATATAAACGTACTCTCCCAGTTTATCCTGAATACGTGTCAGATATTCCATAAAGAGGAAAAACTGCATTGGGCTGGTGTAACCGTTAGTTATCGCTTTTTCTGGTAAACATCGGCCATCGTCTGTGACCTATAATGAACATACTTACAAATTTTTCAGAAAGATCGGCCAAGAACTTTCTGAGATTTTCCATAAAGAAGAAAACCATTATGGGCCGTTAGTAACGGCTATAATGGTAAACTAAAACATCGGGCATCATCCGTGACCCATGATGAACACACCTACAAATTTTCAGAAATATCGGCCGCGTACTTTCTGAGATATTCCATAAAGAAGAAAAAGCGTTACAGGCCGTTACAGCCGTTAGTAACGGCTATAACGGTAAAGTAAAACACCGGGCATCATCCGTAACCCACAATGAACATACCTGCGAATTTTCACAAAGATCGTCTAAGTACTTTCTGAGATATTCCATAAAGAAGAAAAAGCGTTACATGCCGTTACAACCGTTAGTAACGGTATAACGGTAAACTAAAACATCGTGCATCATCCGTAACCCATAATGACCACACCTGCTAATGTTCACAAAGATCAGCCAAGTACTTTCTGAGATATTCCATTAAGAAAAAAAAAGTACATGCCGTTACAGCCGCTATCAATGGCTTTAATGGTAAAGTGAAACATCCGGCATCATCCGTGACCCACAATGAACATACCTGCTAATTTTCACAAAGATCGGCCAAGTACTTTCCGAGATATTCATGAAGAAGAAAAACAACCGTTACAGGCCGTTACACACAGCCGTTAGTAACGCTATAACGGTAAACTAAAAAATCGGGCATTATTCTTGACCCATAATGAACATACCTGCTAATGTTCACAAAGATCGGCCTAGTACTTTCTGAGATATTCCATGAAGAAGAAAAAGCGTTACATGCCGTAACAGCCGTTAGTAACGGTATAACGGTAAAGTAAAACATCGGGCATTATTTGTGACCATATTGAACATACCTACAAATTTTCAGAAAGATCGGCCAAGTGCTTTCTGAGATATTCTATAAAGAAGAAAAAACCGTTACAGGCCGTTACAGTCGTTAGTAACGGCTATAACGGTAAACTAAAACATCAGGCATTATTCGTGACCCATAACGAACATAAGTACAAATTTTCAGAAAGATCGGCCAGGTACTTTTTGAGATATTCTATAAAGAAGAAAAAGTGTTACAGGCTGTTACACAGCCGTTAGTAACGACTGTAACGGGATAAACTAAAACATCGAACTTCATCGGAGACCCATAATAAACATACCTGCTAGTTTTCACAAAGATCGTCCAGGTACTTTCTGAGATATTCCATAAAGAAGAAAAAGCGTTACAGGCTGTTACAGCCGTTAGTAACGGCTGTAACTGTAAACTAAAACATCGGGCATCATCCGTGATCCATAATGAACATACCTACAAATTTTCAGAAAGATCGGCCAAGTACTTTTTGATATATTCTATAAAAAGAAGAAAAAGCGTCACAGGCTGTTTGTTACAGCCGTTAGTAACGGCTATAACGGGGTAAACTAAAACATCGAGCATCATCCGTGACCCATAATGAACATACCTGCTAATTTTCACAAAGATCGGACGAGTACTTCTGAGATATTCCATAAAGAAGAAAAAGCGTTACAGGCCGTTACAGCCGTTCATAACGGCTGCGAATTTTCTGAGACAGGGCTGTCGAAATATTCTCAAAGTAAGTTTTGATTCTGAGTCCTTAACTACTTTTCTAATGTTGAATCCAGAATTAAGAAACCTATATTCTTATGCATAAATATGTTTATTTGTTAACTTGTTTATTTTGTTGTGACACACAGACACACGGACACACTGACAGACAGACACGCACGCACCAGACTAAATGACACTAGCATTAAATGTTTATTCGTTTCCATTGGTGTTTATCTTTTTAGTATTTTTTTCCTTTCTGTTTTTTTTTTTTTTTCTCAGAATTCTGTGTTAGTTTCCAAAAAACTAGAAGGGGATGGGGTAGGGGTCTTAATTTATTGCTCTAACGTTATATTTCTCTCATCACTCTCTCTCTAACATACATACCTAAATTATACCAAAAATACTTCAGTCTTATGTCCTTTTAGTGGCAGATCTGAAGACAACAACAGCGCGCACGAGCGCAGCATTTCTTCGTTCCCATTCTAAAGTATTCCCGCTATAAGAACTGGGCGCGCGCGCGCTCTCGCGCGCTCCCTGTCTCTGTGTGTGTGTGTGTGTCTCCACACATGCCTCATTTATGTGTTTGTGTTCTGTGTGCGTGCACGTGTGTGTGCGTGCGCTTGTTTGAACGCGCGCGCGCGCCCGTGTGTGTGTGTGTGTGTGTGTTTGTGTGTGTGTGTGTGTGTGTGTGTGTGTGTGTGTGTGTGTGTGTGTGTGTGTGTGTGTGTGTGTGTGTGTGTGTGTGTGTGTGTGTGTGTGTGTGTTGTCTATATCTACCTGTCTGTCTATGAGTACGTGTCTGACTGTGTGTCGACCTGTTTGTCTGTCTGCCCACCAGTATTTCTATCTGTCCGCCTGTCTGCTTCTCTGCCCGCCCCACCCACCTGGAAGACCTCTTCAATCTCCACCCTAAGTGGTTTCAGCTGCTCGTTCTCGTGGAGCTGACTGTGGAGAAGCATGTTCAGGTTGCAGATGGTGACGGCGGGGAAGGAGAGCTTGTCCTGCCCACACACATTGCCGCCAGTGGAGAGACAAACCAAACCAATGAATGCATCAACAAAATAAACGAGTTAACAAATAAACATATTTATACATAAGAGGTTTCTGGATTCTGGATTCAACATTAGAAAAGTAGTTAAGGACTCGGAATCAAAAAACTAAGTTGGAGAATATTTCGACAGAATCGCCCTGTGTTCATCAGCTCACCTTTCACCCCGCACAACATTCTTCCCACCAGAACTCGCTGCCACAATAGCAACAGTGAGCTGATGAAGACAGAGCGATCCTATCGAAATATTCTCTAAGTAAGTTTTGATTCTGAGTCCTTAACTACTTTTCTAATCATATTTATGCAGTTATTCGGCCAAAAACAAAAAAAAAAAAAAAAAAAACCGCCGTGACCGCCACTTACACTTACTCGCTCCAGTGATACTCATCATATGAAGACAGACAGACAGACATAGACAAGCAGATAGGTAGATAGTTTAATTCATTCATGTTGTTAATAACTCAGCAGACCGCAAAGGGCCATACAAGGCCTAAATAAATTAGTATCTATCACGTTTTTGTCCAACAGATTACCGAAACGCCCAATTGATTTTCCGTGGATCCAAGACACGTGTCCCAAGATTCTGAATGTTCAGATGACTCACTGTCATGGGTTCTTTTGATAAGATAGAAATCCACCTGTTGTATGTTGCACCGTCCCACATTCACTCTGACCCAAACCCACTGGACAATATGAGAGAGAGTCATTTTTTTTCTTTTAATTTCAAGTTACTTTAACTTAATCCTTTCTACTAAAATGACCTGTTTAATGTAACATTGCACACGCAGATATCCAGTCACCTTACAAGTCTTCCCCTGCCCTTCCCTTCCCCCCTTCCCGCGCCTTCTCCACCACACCACCCTCCCACTCCCCCCTCCACTTTCTCCCCACGTTCTGAGGCCATCTGTAGTCAAATAGGCCCTCTACTCGCAGCGATGCATGTTGCGATGATCTGGAATCATCGTCCACGTCGGGGTCATCAAACGTCTCCTCGACACAACAACAAAAAGTGTGTGACCAGCCGCCGTGGCGAAGTGGTTAGCGTCGCGGATTCCCGGCTGGGAGGGTCGTGGGTTCGAATCCCATCAGAGTCATGTGGGTTTTTCTGCCCCGACCGGCTCCTACCCAGAGTTGAGTTTGCTGCGGACTCAGTTGGGAAGACTGGGACCACACAGTAGAGTTTCATCCACTTAATGGATGCGTTTCAGATTTCCTGACCAACACTGTAGGTGCCTGTATCTCTCGGCCTGGTTGACGCCGGGATATGTTATGAAAGGAAACGTAGTGTACAGCCCTATCATGTAGTCTCGGACCAAAATGGAAATTCGTAGCATCATCTTAATCATCCTCATTCTCATCGATCAGCATAAAAAAAAAAATCTCAAGTTCTGTGGCCCTTCATGCCCTGCTCTCATGGTGACCTCAATTTCGATGTCCTCTCCACGTCTGTGGCCTTGGTTTTGGTTCCGTCGGGGTCACCGGTATCGGCGAGTCCATGGCGGCTGTCGTTGGAGGGACGTGGTGGCGCCCTCCGGAGGGAGAGCTCACTCACGCCGGCTCCGCGACTAAGCAATTATTGTCGTCAGTAGGGGGCTTAGTAGTGGCGTCCTGCATATGTTAGATCAGAACAGGCGCCTCTGAACACCACCGAAGTGACTCGACAGCAGTGCAGTGTCTCCTCCGGTGGGTTGCCACTTGACGACTTGACATTGACTGCTCGCTGTGGATTGCCGGTGCCGGCGCTGCGGCGGGGCCGACCGGGCTGTGGCTGTGGACGGGGTGTCGGAATGATCGGCGTGGGTGCACTGCCTCTGAAGTGGCCCAGAGGTTGGGACAGCAAAAAAAAAAAAAAAAATGTGTGCGTGCGTGCGTGTTTGCGTGTGGGTGTGTGTGTGTCAGTGTATGTGTGTGTGTGTGTGTGTGTATGTCTGCGCGCGCGCGCGCGTGCTCGCTCATGCGACTGCGTTCGCACATAGTCTCACCTCGTATTTCACGGTGACGAGCGTGGAGATGGGGTAGGAGCTGAAGTTCATCAGGATTAGAGTCACGTTGTACGTGGCCCAGCCTGCAACACATAATGAACTGGGAAAGCGCTTTTTTTTGTTTTTGTTTGTTTGTTTTGTTTCTTTGTTTTCTTTGTTTTTTGTTTTGTTTTTTTGTAATATCGCCGTCCTCTTAGATACGAGTCTCCGAACTGTTCAAACACATGCACAAACCAAGCTCCACTTCTCTCACTGTCTCTGCTACCCCCCCATTCAACTCATCCCCAGCCCTCCACACACACACACACACACACACACACACACACACACACACACGCACACGCACGCACGCACAGAGAGAGAGAGAGAGAGAGAGAGAGAGAGAGAGAGAGAGAGAGAGAGAGAGAGAGAGAGAGAGAGAGAGAGAGAGAGAAATTTAAGCACATGGTTTGACAGACGAACGTACCGAAGAAAGACAAGACGAGCAGAAGCCAAAAAAGCCTGGAGTAACGCCTGTGGCCAGGGGAGCCCACTCTCGCCACTCCGTGCATGGTGGTGCTCTCGGCAAAGGAGATCAGAATGCTGCGCACACTGCGCTCCTCCTCCTCCTCCTCCTTCTTTCTCTTTTTTCCTCTCCCCCATCTTTTGTCTTTCCATCGAATTCATTGTAGGTCTTTTCTGGCTGGTCCATCATGACATTGGCGTACATCTTTGCTGGTTGCTATTGTTCCTCTAAGTGAGGGTCACTGCAACAATGAAATTCAATTATCAATTTGGCTTGTTTCAGGTCTGCATATGAGTACCAATAAAACAAGCGTAATTTGGATAGGTAGACAGAAAAATAGTACAGTTCGTTATATGGAACACTTAGGATTTTGTTGGAACCCGCCGAAATTTCGTGTACTTGGAATTTGGTTACAAATAATTTGATGAATGCATATCGCTAAACTACACAGACAAGTTAGCAGAAGTGAAATATTTATTCAATATTTGGATAAACGTAACAGTTAACTCCCCTTGGCAGAGTCGCAATCTTAAAATCGGTTATCCTCTCCAAGTTAAACTCATTTATGGTTGCTTCTACCTAATCCTCCAGACATATTCTTTCAATCCTGCCAAAACCTTATATACAAATTTGTGTGGAACCAAAAGCCAGACAAAATTAGCCGAAAAAATTCACATAAAAGTATTAAAAACGGAGGTACTGGTATTCCTGCTGATGTAAAAACTTTTGTGATGGCACTAAAGCTGTCTTGGATTCGCAAAGCTGAAAAGTGAACCCATAAATGGAAACATATTTTGTTGTTTAATTATCCACAGTGGAATTATTTTTTAAAATTTGGGCCAGAGTTTGTTTCAAAATTTACTAGGTATAACCAATTTTGGGCAGATGTTTTTAATGCTTATGAAATATTCACTATAAATGCATACCTAAAAATTCGGCTGAGCTTCTCACTGAGCCTCTCTTCTTTTATAACAAACGTTTTCAAATAGATAGAAAATACATCGTCTCTAAATCACTTAATGACAAAAACATACATTTTCTTGGAATTTTTTTCTAGACGAAAATGGAAAACCTCTGTCGTACTTATGTTTTTTTAAAAAAAATACCAACTCGAAATCAATTTTGTTACTTTCATTGGATATATATCCATAATAACAGATTTTGCGAAAAGGTTTGGTATCATTGTAAACAATAACGAATATACAGACACACAACTGTGTTTTAAACAATTGTTTTCCACCCATAAAGGCACAAATTTATATTATGATATTCTAACTGCTAACAATGAGACACTAAAATGTTTCTCATGTGTGGGACACGAAGCTAGCCAAGAATCATAACTGGAAAGACTGCTGTTTAACTACACACAAAATTAGTGAAGTAAAGCTAAAGTGGTTTCAGCTAAAAAAAATATTGCATAGATGTTTGGGTACCAATGTTGTCTTAAGTAAGATGGGAGTTGTAAATAATGATAAGTGCAATTTCTGCAGAGATAATAAAGATAGCATTGATCATATAGTTTGGAAGTGCAGACATGTACAGATATTTTGGAATTCACTTACTAATCTAATGAAAGAGAAATGTATAAAGACAGAGAATATTAGGATCACGGAATCCTTTGTCTTGCTTGGTCATGACAGTGTTATTACTAGTGATGAAATATTTAACTTTATAATGATCTTTGCAAAATATTACATATTCAACGGCAAAGCAAAAAATAATATCCCACAACTAACGCGTTTCTCAATGAATTAAAAATAAGATATAAAACTGAAGAAGATAATGCATATTTAAAATGGACCACACACATTTTTGCAATAAATGGTCTACATATATCCCATTACTATGCAATATTGACCCTTTACCATAACTATACATACAATGCAGAGAAGTTGTTTAATTACCAACATTTCTAGGGAACTGACTCCATATCTTGATAACAATGCAAAATTATTATTGAGGCTAACATGATACAGCAAAAATGCTTATGTGTAACCATATGCATGTGCATGCATATGCTTGCATTCTGCAAACAGCATGTCGGATAATGCGCAAGAAATGTACCCAATCTTTGAAATACTATTGATACCCATATTTTCTTCTTCTTCTTCTTCTTCTTCTTCTTCTTCTTCTCTCTCTTCTCTCTCTCTCTCTCTCTCTCTCTCTCTCTCTCTCTCTCTCTCTCTCTCTCTCTCTCTCTCTCTCTCTCTCTCTCTCTCTGCTCTAAATACTAAAAAAAAAAAAAAAAAAAAAAAAAAAAAGGCGTAAGAAATGTACATTTGATGCTTTATGTTTTTGTTTATGTACTCATATTGCTTTATGCTTTGGAATTTTTTTTTTAATTCAATTATCAAAATGACGTTCTCTCTCTCTCTCTCTCTCTCTCTCTCTCTCTCTCTCTCTCTCTCTCTCTCTCTCTCTCTCTCTCTCTCTCTCTCTCAAGACCTTGCTTATTCAAGCATATTTTGTTAATGTCATCTGCAAATGAAAACACTGTAAAGCAGTTCACAGTATTTTTTCTTCAAAGCTTTCAAACGGCGAAGCACCTGTGCATTGTAATCATTATTGTTAGTTTAGTAAAGCAACTTTATTATGTTTCATGTATATCCCCCTTCTGAGGGGCCAAGGCCTGTAAGAATAAAACAAAACTCTCTCTCTCTCTCTCTCTCTCTCTCTCTCTCTCTCTCTCTCTCTCTCTCTCTCTCTCTCTCTCTCTCTCTCAAGAAAATCGTTGATTGGTTTACGAGGATATTGGCACAAGGGGTAAAACGCGCAATTACGCAAGCGCAAACATACATATGGATCACAATTAATGCATCTAACAAAATATATTATCAAAACGACGTGACGTTCTCTCTCTCTCTCTCTCTCTCTCTCTCTCTCTCTCTCTTAAGAAAATCGTTGATTGGTCTACGAGGACATCTCACAAGGGAGGCAAGCGCGCAATCACGCTCTCTACATATGGATCACAGTTAATCTCCAACAAAATCTCTCTCTCTCTCTCTCTCTCTCTCTCTCTCTCTCTCTCTCTCTTAGAAAATCGTTGATTGGTCTACGAGGACATTGGCACAAAGGAGGCAAGCGCGCAATTACGCAAGCGCAAACCTACATACAGATCACAATTAATGCATCTAACACTGGAGATTCATGCTTTAATGCTGCTCAGTCACCACACTGTAATAGATAATGATAAATACGTTACCTTAAACAGAAATACAGATATACAGGCCTTAAGATGCGCACATGCTCCTGTGCTGTACACTCACAAATTTCCACTCACATGATTTGGTATTGTTGTTGTCGTTGTCTGAAATGCTGTTGTTGTTAGTTACTGCTATTGATTTTTTTTCTCTTCTATTGCTTTTTTTTTTTTCTTCTTTATCCTGTCTGTTTCTTATTTTTAGACAAGAAGTGTTCGCTGGAAAAGGAAAGGAGGCTCTCGATCATTTAGAAAGCTTTCCTTCTTTTTTTTTTTGACCCCCATAAACTTTCTGCCCCAAACATTACAGTGAGATCAACATTTATCTCATAGACAGCTTAGTACTTGGGGCGGACTCTAAGAGTCTTTCCCAATGGGAGGAAAAGGAGCAACGTGACCAAAATGCCACTTTTGTCAGTCAGTGAATTGGGGAAGGGGGAGGGGGCAGAAACCCTGCACCCCCTCCCCCTTCTCCCGTCCGACCCTGTTAAACATCACCCTCTGATATTCCAGGTCCACAGATTTATTTATTCATTAACAAAAATTTGGCGAGAAATAGGTGCGGCATTAAATTATTCATCAGTTGACAGGAATACGACGAGAAACGGTATGGTGTTCTTATCAGACCATTCATTACACGCACAACAGTGCTCGGCTCTAATCAACGATTGTTTGTGGTGTGAATTTAGGAACACAAATGAAAAGCGAGCGTTGATGAATTTGTGCATATAAGATCTTTCATTCAGATCAAGCACTGAACGGTTGAACAGATTAATGAAATGTAAAAAGAACTTAACAAAGTCGATGATGTTTGTTTCGTGGGTGATCTCAACTTTCCTGCCAAGGTAACCCCCACCCCCCCCATCCCCACTCCCACCCCCACACCACCGCCTACTTGAAATCATGAGTTCTAAATGACACTGTTCTTTTACAGAAAATGGCAAGCCAACGCGGGGAAAAAGCAGAACTGGTAAGACCAGCGGTTTTCTCTTTCCTCTGTCACTCCTCATTAATGAGGGTCTGGTGTCAAATAGACAGCACCTCAATCCATGTGCCGAGATGCCTGAATCTGGAGTCTATGCCCTGCAGGGTTTACAAATGCACAAAATAGTAACAATTTCAAAAGTGTCCTCGACTTTTTTTCTTTTCTTTTTCTTTCCCGTACGTAGGCTGATACTCCTGCGGACACTCCCTGTATAGACAGGCAAGGATTAATCCCATCTACCCAACAAAGGGAGTGGCGTTTTGTGTGTATGACCTTTTTTTATCCCGCCATTAAGGCAGCCATACACCAGCTTCTGGGAAGTGTCCTCGACTGAGATACAGAATTAATTTTTTTTTCCTGATTCGATCAGTCATCATTAAAGGATCTGTACTTACAATAACATTATGCTTTTTGTATGTGGATGGAATGTTAACAGATCAGATCCACAGGAACCTTGTTTCCGGCCTCCTACCTACTGCGGCTACTTCAGTCACAGCCAGGCCTACTTCTAACAGCCTTTCTCGTGGCGAGCCATTAAACAGGGCCTCTATGTGTTCATTTGCACCCACAGCCCGAAAACAGAAGCGGGAAGTAACACCGACGATGTCAAAGCTCTTATAATGACTCTGAGCGAACGAATCTTGAGTCTAGAACAAACAGTTCAAAAACAGACCAAAATAATTGAATCGAAGCTCAACATCGACATCGCTGCCGGCAAAATCTCCTCCCAAACACGACAAGGGTGTGGACGAATTGCTGTACATTAGGCCAAAAAAAGAAAATAACCAAATGAAACAAAACCAAAAAGACACAAAACTGAATTGTGACGTAAAGAATCAAAGCAACGTCAAACAAGGTCGGCGAAAATTGCGTAACTCATCTGTGGAACAAAAGATAGAAAACTTCAAGTCTCCACACAAACAAAACGTCATACAAAAACTTTGACACAACAAAGAAATGCGCATCCCATTCTGTTTCTACATCTGGTGGCGACTTGCCTCGTGTCCTGCTGATACATGACAGTATCATGAAGAAGGTTGATGCACGGAGACTTGGCCTATCATACGGCCTGCAGGTGGCAAAGAGAAAAGCTTATCAGATTGAGCATTGCACACGCGCTCTGAACGAGGCAAAAGTATCTCTGAATCCTGAACCCGACTGTGTAGTTCTGCATGTAGGAGTGAACGATTTGAAGGGAAAAGATCCGGAGAAATGCAGTACGGAAATGCAGAAATGCGTCAAGGAGGCCAAAGGACAATTTCCCAAAGCCAAGATCGTAGTAAGTCAAGTGGCTCCTGTCAAAAATAAAACACTAGACATTAAGAAAGATCTGTTCAACGCAATGACAAGACAAAAACTACAGACAGAAAATGACATTACTTTCGTCTCCTTTAACGAGTTGAGGATGGAAGACAGCAGAGTCCTGACAGCTGACGACGTTCACCCCACGACCAGAGGGGCGAGCACCATCGCGAGGACCCTGGGCAAACACCTTCATGGAATGTTTTGGGAAAAGCCACGCAGGAGACCCGCAACCTTTCGTTACAGTTGCCAAGGTTTTCACCCTCCGCCTTTTCCACGTCCTTGGTTCTACTAAAAACTGGTCGTACTTTGACTCTCAGCTGTTTACAGTCAATCATCAAGATTTTCTGTTTTTCATCTATAGTCATCTCTAAGATAGTTAATGTCTAAATGATATAAATTATTGTGGTATATAAATGAAAGCACATAAAAAGCCAAACATTACATTTCTACAGTGGAATTGTCGTTCTATAACAAAAAATCTATCGTACTTAAATCAATATCTAGTAACAAATAAGTTTCATGTTTTATTACTACAATCTTTAAATGTGAGCTGTGATAAATTACCATATCTACCTGGATTTTACCACCCTCCGGTTTATGAACAATGTGGAGACAGAGTGCAAACAGCCATTTATGTACGTGAGACCTGGACTTTTGTGAAAGAACTCCACCAGTGTATAATATTTCCTCTGTGTCATGCTGTGCAGCCATGGTTAAGTTCACTTCATCCTTGATTCTTAATGTTGCTTCAATTTATCTTCCGAAAGGTCCTGATAATAAGAACACTGATGGTTGAAAGGGTTCCAAGATCAAACGGATAAGTGGGTTATTGGGGGTGATTTTAATGCACATGCCCCTTTCTGGGATAAGAGTTGTTCCTATATTTCTAATAACCGTTTGTTAGATAACATAGCGGATTCTGTTCTTTACATACTGAATAATGGAAATATAACTCGTATTCCAGATATATCTAATCATAATCCTCAGCCATTGATTTAACTTTTGTATCTCCATCATTGGTAGTCAACGCAGTGTGGGAAACGGGAGATGACTCTTTAGGATCAGATCATATTCCAGTCATAATATCTTTAAATAACATAGCAGCAGCAGAAGAAGAAAAACACAGAAGATGTTGTTCCAAAGTATAATTACAAGTGTGCAGACTGGTCACTCTTCAAAGACATCCTTAAAACATAGATTTAGATTATTCTACTGAAGAAAATATAGATAACAGTATATGATAAATTCTGTAAAATTATCCTAACAGCAGCAGATAAAAATCGATCCCCAAAATAAAAAACACAAAATCAAAAAAAACACAATGGAAATGTGTGGTGGAACAAGGAATGTGAAACGCGCAAATACAACAAAAAAGAAAGATTTAAAATATATTGTAAAAAAAATCAGCAAGTAATCATGAAAAAAATGAAAAAAAGACGGGTAAAGAAAGTGATGATGCAATAGAATATGCAAAATTGAAACATTGGAATGATTTCTGTAACTCTGAAGTAAAACATAATAAGGATATGGGAAAAGTATGGGAAGAACTGAAAGCTATGAAAAATGGATTGACATTACCACAGTATCCCATAAAAATGGATAATAACAATCTGCCCACTGCTAATGAGAAAGCAGAAGTTTTTGTAAACTTATTCGCTGATGTCAGCCGTCCTGAGGGTCTAACAAACACTGACCGAACTTACAGAGAAAAAGAAGAAAGTAATATAACATATGATGATCCACCACCAGATAATAGCATTAACATAAATGCTCCTATAACTGTACATGAAGTAAAAGAAGCCATTAGAGCCATTCCAATAAGGAATCATCAGTTGGCTTAGATGCAATATCTAATCAGATGTTAAAGAATTTACCTGAAAATCTTGTAGTTTTTCTTCATGCTTTGCTAAGTACTTGCTGGAATAGTAGCGACATGCCCAAAATATGGAAACAGACAATTGTTGTGCCAGTTCATAAAAAAGGAAAGTCTTCTAGTGATCCTAAAAATTACAGACCTATAGCATTAACATCACACGTCTGTAAACTATCAGAAAGAATTGTTTTGAATAGACTAGCATATTACTGTGAAAAAAAAATGACATCATTCCTATAAATCAAGCTGGCTTTCGTAAAGGGAGATCTACTACAGAAATATTAGTGAAGTTATCAACAAATATAAAGAAACAATTTGCAAGACGTAAATGTGTCCTGGCTACATTTTTTGACATAACCAAGGCTTACGATCAAGTGTGGCATACACAGCTGCTGTTAAACAAACTTAAAAATATTGGACTATCAGGAAATGTATACAATTATGTTAAATGCTTTCTGAAAGATAGGGTAATACAAACAAGAGTAGGAAAAAAAACATATTCCACCAGTAGAACTTTGTCAATGGGAATCCCCCAAGGGTCAGTGTTAGCTCCACTTCTTTTCTCATTGCTATTGTATGATTTGCCAAATAACTTATCTAAAAAGGTAGTTCTCGTTCAATATGCAGACGACATTTGCATGTGGATGGAAGTAACTCTGAAAAAGAAAACTCCACAGCGCGATATAAATTTCATCAGAAAGATCTATCAAGATGAACTAAATAGGATGGCGGAATACATGAAGTTAAATGGATTAAACTTATCTATTGAAAAAAACAAATATAATTCTTTTCAACAGTGGTAATAATCCAGAAAAACTGCCTGTTTTTTTACATTGGGCGAAACACCTCTTAAAATATGTGACAGAAGTTAAATTCCTAGGAGTCCATTTCACATCTAAACTATCATGGAACGCTCATATTGAATACTTATTAACAAAGGCGAGAAAAATATTAAATTTCCTTAAAATTATCTCTAAAGAAAAATGGGGACAGAATTCATCTACACTGATAACTCTATGTAAATCTTTAATGAGGTCGAAAATAACATATGCCCAAGAAGTAATCTTTAGCGCTCCCAAATACCTATTGAAAAAGCTTGAAAGTATTGAATGCAAGGCATTGAAATTAGCACTTGGCCTTCCAGTACATGCATCATCTTCTCGTACGTATTAAGCGCAGATGCTTCCCTTAGATGAATACAGAGAGTTAGCATGTTGTAAATTTGTTATCAAGAGTACAGCTAATAAAACGCACATTAGATCTGAAATAAAAATGAGGTCAGATATTGATTTTCCTAAAAGAGCAACATCTATAGCTTCTCAAAAAAAAAACTCTGGCAACGTATACGTCAAAAAGTATTACTGATTCCGGAGTTTCAATCGATAACGATGCTCTATCCATTAGACCGTTATTTTCTCCTATACCACCATGGGAGCTTAATAAAGCACATTTTGATATTGAACATACTAATATGAAAAAAGATGAAAACATAAACATATTAGCAAGCTATATCAAATGCCATGTTGAAAAGAACTACTATTCAAATTATTTGAAAATATACACAGACGGTTCGTGCATTGATAAACAAACAGGTTGTGGATTCTTAATACCAGACTTAAGAGTAGAGAAATCATTTTTATATCGGAATTAACAAATCGATATTTACAGCAGAATTAACAGCGATACTCCTGGCTTTAAACTACCTTTTAAACTTTCCAAAAACAATATTTCAGATTCTGTTCTGTGTTGATTCTAAATCAGCTCTTCAGGCATTAAAAGTTTTTCAATTGCACACAAGACCTGAAATGATCATAGAGATAAGTTGCATGATACACATGTTAATTGCAAGAGGAACCCATGTAGCTTTTTGCTGGATTCCTTCACATTGTTCTTTTCATTATAATGAAAAAGTAGACAGGGCAGCTAAACGTGGAGCCAAAAATAGTTTTGATTCAGAACTGTTTGATTTCCCCTTATCAGTACATGAACAGTGTAACTTGGTTAAGTCGCATATCTGGAAAGCCTTCGAATGTAGTATGGTAGATCACGTTGATAAAGAACAGTTTGATATTAACAGAATCAAAGAGAAATTTAATCTTAATAGAAAATTACTCTCATTAATGCACAGGTGGAAACTTAATGCATTTAAAACAAAATATGTAAAAAACGTAGTTTGCGTATGTGGAAACAAAATTACTCCAGTTCATATGTTTCATGCAATGACATGAAAAAAAATCATTCCAGTATTGAAGCAAAATACTGTGAAGGCTATTTTTCAGTCTCCAGTTTTAACGTACGAATTCTTTGTATACTTAGAACACACCCCTATTGGAAAATACTTATAACATTCTTTATTAACTTTATTTGCGGGGATAAGGAAGGAAGGGGGGGGGGTGGATAAAGTGGGGAAGGGGGGGGGGGGGGGGGGGGGGGGGGAAGGGGGGAAAGGTTTTTTTGTTTTTTGTTTTTTTTTGTTTGTTTGTTTTTTGTTTTTCTTTAATACTATCATCCGTTTTGACTTTAATTGATTAGTTAGTTGTTGGTTATAAGTATTTTTTGTTTCATGTCAATCTTCTCTCATGACTTGTGTAAAGATATTCACACACTTACACATCCACAACTCTCACTCACACACACACACACACACACACACACACACACACACACACACACACACACACACACACACACACACACACACACACACACACACACACACACACA